>JAZDUH010000451.1:36980000-37215000 GCA_036419115.1 Scarus forsteni
TGTCAGATGGAGTGAGTTACAAAACATTTTTCACAGAAAATGGAAGTTGCAACAGAAAGTGGGAAGGGTTTTGTTGGAAAACAGAGTTTTACAGCACAAGGAGATATCTCTGATGATGAAATATGAGGTTAAACCTGCAGTTAACAGAGAGACGACGCAAGGCTGCCCTCAGAATTCCCAGAACACATCAATGAAAGCTGTTTATTTTACTGCATATGTAAACACATTAATGGCACAATTACATTTTTGGTCTGTATATAATATTTCTTGATTGACACACACTGTACATGGTGTTTTTGTTTTTTTATGGCTTGCTTAGTCTAAAGCAGGGCTGAGCAATTAATTGCAAGTTAGATTAAACTGCAATATGGCTTTTTGAATTTTTTCGAATCGCAGAAGGTTCAATATTTTTAGCCCAAAATGTATGGAACATTTTGGCATTGTGATTTAATTTTTTGCAATTTCATGCCTATTTTTTGCCTCTATTCATACAGTTTTTTCCCCACTGTTGGACCATTTTTACCTTTTTTTAACCCAGTTTTTAGAACTTTATGCCTATTTTGCCCCCAGTCATCTTTTTTTGGCCACTGTCAGAACCTTTTTTGGAATTTTTACATGGTTTTTGATATTTAATTTCAAATTTAATTCCCAATTTTGCTGCCATAATCAGTTTTCCTAAGCCACTTTTTGATTTTTTTGCAATTTCATACCTATTTTGCACCTATTTATTAACCTTTTTCCACTTTCGTACCATTTTTACCCAGTTTTTACAATTTCATACCTATTTTGCTTCTGTTCTTCACTTCTCCACTTTTTCTCAAATCTTTTATCCTTAGATTGATTTAATGTCGTATTGGTTTTCCTATAAAAAATATCTAGTGCTTATGTTTGTTTAAGAATACATAACATAAGGAACATTAAAACATTTGCAGAGAAAATCGCAATATTGGAAAAAAAAATTGCAATTAAGTTATTTTCTCAAATCATTCAGCCTTAGTCTAAAGGTGCGCTCTGTCAGTAACAGTAAGGTTGCAGGTTTGAGCTCAGCTTTGGCTGTGAAACGGTGATGCATCCTTGGGCAAGACACTTAACCCCAAGCTGCTACAACCGCTGCGTTAGTAGTGTGTAAATGGGTTTGGAAGAGTGTGAATATAAGCCCATTCACAGTTGCAAAAAACCCTGAAATTATCCAGACTTTACATGGGTGATCCATATGTGTGAATGCAAACCCTTTTACTGTGAGATATAAACAGACTCTTGTGTCTTTGTTGATGGTATACCTCTTCAGAGTTACAGGTTTGTTAAAAAATATAGATTGCCCCTACAGTATGTGCAGCACTCATACCTAAAGCACCCTGAGCTGATTGTTGTCATTTGCCAGAACGTTGGAGCCCTCTCACACCGATGATGAAACATTATGAAGGACAGAAAGATACAGACATGAGGGGCAAAGAGAAGGGGAAAGAGAGCATGACCGAGCTTTATAGGCCGATTGACAGAACAGAGACCTCAGAGTGAACTGCCCCCTCTTTTTGGGGGAGTTTACATATAAACACCTTCGACATGCAGGTGGAAATATGGGCCAGGACCAGTAAATAAATATTCCCAGTCTGGAGTTCTGGATTTTCAGCAGCAGTGGAAGTTTTTAGATGAACTTGGACTTGAATGCTCTGCAGAGAAAAAAAAAAATACAGTAAAGAAACCGTATGAGAAGGTATCACCTTCAAACACTGGGACAGTAAACAGAAGTCTGATCTTTACCTGAGTGCAACTGTGCTTTAAATTAGGTCCTGAATATGATGGGTGTATGTTTCTGTAAAAAAGTAGAACTAAAATAAAGGACATAAATTCTTTTCCTGGATCAACCAGCCAAGTCTTTTAGTTTGTGGACATGTCCTCAAATTCAACACCTCCATCATGTCTGAGTTCTCTGGTCCAAACACGCCATCATCTGGCCTGAAGTGGGTGTTGCTAACTGTGTCTCCCCATGACAAAAAACACTGGACTTTGTTTACTCTGCTACCAATGCCGCACCCCAACAGTAGGAGCACTAGCAAACTGAATAACATGTTAGTCCTACAGTAATCATTTAGTAAAACAAATCTGTGCTGGAGCGTCATGCTTTGTTTCCAGTCATGCTGTGCTGATGATTGACTACCTGGTTTGTCAAGTGTGTTTTCAACATGTCTTTGTGAAGTATTGTTTTGTATTGTTAATTTCAGGATTCAAAAGATGTTTCACAAAGTAAGAAGTCCTTTTTGTATGCTTATCCTCATTTTTGGTCATTTAGTTCAGTAACTGAAGAGAACAATCAGCAAAGCTAATGATAGTAAGACTTGCTTTTAAAAGTACTTTCAAGAAGTGTCAGCAAATAAGTCAGTGCTGTATGGCAATGTGGTTGAGTTTGTCGTATTTCAACCTGAAGGTAGATTTAAAACAGAAAGGCACTGTGCCTCAGACTACTCACAAATGCATGCTTTCCCAAGGACTACTTACCTAATTTCCCTTCTGAATCTATAGTGCATTATTAAGGATGCGAATCGGAAACCAATATCGGCTGAAAATCAGTAACAACTCCCTCAAAGAATCACCATCAGTAGACTTTTTACATATCGGTTCCTTAAACAGTTTCTGCATACTTTGTAAATCAAAGACTTAACCCTCTCGTCTGAAGCAGTTAGCAGAAATGACGATAAAGAAGTCAAAAAAATCACACAACTTTCAGATACATTTATCTGTGCAGCACATCATTGAACCAAGAGCGACACATGTTTGTTTGATATTGTCGCCACTTTAAACCTACAGGCCAACTTTTGCCCAAACATAAAATGAGCAGGATTGAGTCAGTACTGTTTTGTTGCAAAGCCTTATTAAAACTGCATTTTTATATTGTTCAACAGGAAAAAAAAGCACAATAAGTGTAGACTTTCGGCTGCTGAAAGAAATAATAATGAGATTTTTGTTTTGAAACTATCTGTGTTTGTGTAGCAAGTTTCAACGACAGAGTGGAGAGAATTGGGTTGGACAAATAATGGATGTTTGTCCTTCTTTTTCTAGAATATAAAAATAACCAAACTAACATCTCACAAAAGGAAAAGGAAGATATGACACGGTAAAAAAATAAAACTTTTCGAACAGATAAACAATCAAAAAAGTTGAAGAATATTTACACCATTTCACATAAGTAAATATCAGTGTCATTTGATTGAATGTAAGTGCTTTAGTACTCACTGCTGAGATGGTTATCATTACAACTAAAAGGGCCTGTTTGTCCATTTATGTTTAAAGAGCTTTACATTACTGGGAGATCATCTGTGGAGATGTCTGCCTTCCTTCTAGTATAACTGGACGAAAAGGCAAAAGTCCAGTGATGCTCAAAGCACCAAATATATTTTTTCAAATGTAAAAACTAGTGCCTCATTCTCAAAATCAGGTTCTGGTTGCTTACATAATCTCCAGACTTTGTTACGAGCAGTTATATATAGGAACTACTTTTTCAATAGAAAAATATGTATTTTGATATTGTTACTGTTTATGCGAGTAAAATGTTCCTAAAAGGAAATTGTTCGTCAATTGTTAGTTCAAGAAACTTGGCTTATTTTCTGGTTTGTATGTTACTGATGCTTTTTAATAAAACTGAAGTGATTTAGTGTAAAAAATTGCATCAAACATAACGTAACTCTTATCCAGTAACTCGATTAAGTGCCAGAACGATCCATAGAATATCAATTTCGAAAAGAATCAAAAGCTGGATTTTTTGCTTACCTGCCACAGTGGCAGGTAGGGAAACATTGGATTAAAAATTGTAAATAAATAAGAAATGATGTTGGTGGGTGTTAGTAAATGCCGGCCAAATGGGGAAAAATCTATCCAGGTTTATGTAAATGCTGTTTAAAATTCTCCTTAATTGGAAATCTGACTCTTGTGGGCATAACTGACGAAAGGGGCCGGGCATGTAGGTGGTCACCCATTGATGTCATGTTGTGATGGGTGATATCTCAAGCTTGAGTTCATAGCTCTGCATAAAATGTAAAATATAAGCCTTCAGTAAGACTGACAGCTTCACTGTTGACCTTTCCTTCAGCTTTGTGACATTTACTGTCACTCAGGTGCTCCCTGTCACTCTCCCACTCAACATCTCACTCGCTGTTAGACCCTCCTTTTACTGGGTGGTCTGATTGGTGCCGCTGAGCGACACAGGTTACAGCAGGAAGAGTGAAAAGGAATGACAGTGCTTTCAAGTTATGATGGGTAAAATGGAAATAAAACAAAAAAGGCCCCCCACTATCCCATTTAGGGTTAGACATTATAGACCAAAATGTATGTCTTGAAATGTTTTATCTAAATGGCAATATCCCAAAAATATCTCAGAAAACATATCCTGTTTGAGTCAAATCCACATGATGTTTATTACAATTGTCACACATGTATTATTAGTCCAGTTGCACATCATAATGTCCATTAAACATGACATAAAAAAAATGGTTTTTAATAGAAAAAATGAAATGAATTGAAATATTAGAAATACAAAATAGCTTAAAAAGTAGAAAGATAAAGTACCTTTTCTTGGCAAAATACATACAAACACATATAGCTGTGACAATTATTAAAATGTAATCAGAGCAAATACAAAACAAAAATAACAAAATTCTTCACCTGACAGAAAAAACAGCATGTCAGGAAGCAGACACTGTAACTCACAATCTGCCATGTAACGTACTGTTGTGCTAACATAACCCACAGTCCTGCCAGACCACATGTCAAAGTGAGTGACCTTATTGAGCTGTGCAGTGAGGCCCTTTCTGACTTTGATGAACACATTGACAATATCATAATTTGTGGCCATAATGTATCAATATATTGTAATTTAATGATTTGCGACATTAAATGAGGGTTTTGGTTCAGAAGTAATAAAGTCTATTACTCCTTAAGTCCACTTGATGGTGCTGTTGAGCCAGGTCACACAGGTGACCACCGGAAAGGAATACACTGTTGACATTTAAACTTGCTGTGTTGACCTATTCTGGTCTTTGAAAGGATTATACCAGATGGACATGCCACATGGGGACACATAAGAGTAACACAGAGTCCATATAAGGCTCACTTTATTTTTCATTGACGACAGTAAAGCTAATGCTCAGCTAATGTTACTGATGAACCAGCCAACACTTTACATGCTTAACTTGTCAAAGCTGCCTTCAGTTTTGAGCAATTGAAGAAAAAATCTCAATCTTTCACAAACTTCATGTGCAAAGTAGAGATGTTGCGATATAATTTTTTCCCTCTCGATGCAGATAAGAATACCGATACTTCTGCTGTGGTTATTGGAAGATACCAAGTACCAATCCATCACCATTATGTTAAAAAAAGTCATGCTACACCTGACATGACTGTGATATGATTATCATTGTGGTAAGGCCTGGCTCAGGTTAAATCCTTTGTAAAACATGGAAAAATACAGCAATAATACAGCATGAACATGTTAGTTAGCTTAGCTCCAAGCCTCGCGTCAACTAGCTCTGACACACGTGTGTCTGTCGTGTCTGTGTCACATGACCAATTCCTCCAGGTCCCTGCAGGTTGCAGCATAGTACTACTGTTTTAAGTGTGGCGAAGAAGGGGCGGACATTAGCTCAGTTGGTAGAGCGTCTGCCCCATGTACGGGGGCTGCCAACCCCCAGCAGCGGTTGCTGGTTCGAATCCCGGCCTCAGCCCTTTGCTGCATGTCATCCCCCCTCTCTTCACCCACTTTCCTGTCTATCTTCAGCTGTCCTATACAATAAAGGCCATAAAAGCCCCAAAAAATAACTTAAACAAAAAAAAAATAAAGAGTGGCGAAGAAGAGCTGTGCCAGAGCTAAGTGGTGCTAAACAGTAAATAGATTACTAATTCAATAAATTACGTGGTATTGGATGGTGCCTGGACTCCAGTATCCGCCGATACAGATACCATCATTTTCTGCAGTATCGGAGCAATTTCTGATAACGGAATTGGAACAACTCTAGTGAAAAGACTGAGGGCTCACCATGTTGAGGAAAGAAGGACTTTTGTTACATGCTGGCTGGAATCTGTTAAGTATTATTACTTCAACAACAGCGGCACTTAAGCTCTTTAGAGTAGTAAAGCTAAAAGGCAAAATCTGGCGAAATATCGCGATACAGAACGTGATGAAACGTATCAAGTTTGAAAAAAAAATTGAGGACGCTCCGCCTGGATACAAGTCATCTGTCTGGCAGTGTTTTGGCTTTCTCATTAAAAAAGACAAAGACGACAACAGAGTAACTGACAAGACTAAGACGATGTGTAAACTTTGCTATGCTGTCATTCCGTACACCGCCTCCAACACAACAAACATGAACCACCACATTAGAGCTGCAACTATCGAGTATTTTTGGAATCGAGTACTCTGTCAATTATTTCTTCGAGTACTCGAGTACTCTAACAAAATATACTTTTTTGTTTTTAAACAAATAAATCAATTGTATACAATGCAACAACTTTCAAAGTTTAAACCAGTACTGGCTTAAAACAAAGCCAATACAATACTGATTTACAAAGCAGTAATATTATTCTGCAATTATATTTGTGAAGTTTGCTCTGCAGGGCATTGTGTAGTTTGGATTGAAATCCTTGATCTTGTTCTTAAATCCTGTGTCCTCCACCATGGAAAGAGGACGCATGTCTGTGATGAGCATATTTAAAATGCTGTAATAGTAATAGTTGCAGCCCTAACAACGTGCTATCATGCTACGCTACGTGCTAAGCTCACTCAGTTTGACATCAGACACACTGCACTGTGTTTTCTTTTCGTCCCTTCTTGTAGTGACCACACACTTGGGACACTCTCTGCCATTTCTTCTGTGGACTCTCTCCTTTCTGTCCCTCTCTTTTCTCTTCCTTCATGAAAGTACAAGCAGGTAGATTGTACCAGGAGGTAGCAGGCGAGGTGTGCCACAGAAAAGACAGTCCGTGTCAAACACTGTGCACTGTATAGTAGTCGAGATATATATTTATATGTATAATTATATATTAAACGAGGCTTTGAGGCACAAAATTTAATTCGAGGATAATTTGTAATCGAGTACTTGCGAATATTCGAGGAATCGTTTCAGCTCTACACCACATTAAGCGTCACCATAAAAATGTGAAGACGACCCCGGCAATAACGAGCCTACCGCTAATTAGCATACACTCTCTCTAACCTCTCTAGGATTAGAGAGAGTGTTATTGTTTGTGTTTCGCCTGTTAGGCCTTGTGTTTTCCTGTGTGCAACTCAAACAAAAATTAATAAGTTGTAATTACACAGTTATATTTTTTCTTTTTTGATATTGTATCGTGACGTATTGTATCGTGACCCAACCATATCGAGGTGTAGCGTATCGTGAGTTCAAGTGTATTGTCCCATCCCTACTAAACGTGGACATCATTGTGTGAGTTTACTCCTGTATTTAATAAAACTGGCAGGTGGTCAGTCAGTGTTTGTATAATTACCTCCGTCAAGGAGGTTATGTTTTCGGGAGAGTTTGTTTGTCTGTCCGTCTGTGAACAAAGTACCTGAAAAAGTGATGGATGGATTTTCACGAAATATTCAGCATGGGAAAAGGAAGAACTGATTCGATTTTGGTGTTGATCCGGATCAGTGTCTGGCCACCATGGCGAAAAATGTGATTTCTGTTAATAACTACTGAACTACAATAGATATCATTATGAATCCAGTTGCTAAAGGTATGTTTTCATGGTCAAAGAATCTAAATATTTAGATGAAATAAAGGTAGGACTAATATTTATGGTAAAAATCACAATATGGGTGAGGACTGTGGTGCTGGCGGAGGTCTGCGCTCTCTGAGTGCTTTTCTAGTTCTAAAGTTATACTATTTCTTTATTATTATTATTATTTTCATAATAATTTTATCATTAAAATTATGATTTGTGATCATAGTAGTAGAAAGTAAGTGAAACAGGGACTAACATGCATTATATAGGCTATTACTTAAAATGTATTTTTATACAGGCTTGTATTAAGAAATACTCTATGCAGAATTAGTGTCAATGTACTTGGACTCCACTTATAGAGGACAGCTTCATTCACAAAACAACATTTCAGCATGTGCTACAGCAGATGGCAGCAAAGTATCACAGAAATGAAGTGAACATGCTCTGCAAAAGCCACAGCCCTCCAGTGTTTCCTCCCACTGTTATGGAGCATTTGACTCTATTCATTCCCATAAAATTAAATATATAATATTATATAAATTATGTTTGTGTATTCCTCACAAATGCCCGTAAATGTGGTTTTTTAGTAAAATATTAAAACAGAGACCAACTCATACCTTACAGGCTAATCTGCGAGGTTACCAGAGGGTGGCAGTCTTTACCCATGATTTTTTCGAGTGGGGTTAACACCTTAAATCAGCATCATTTTATGGGACAAGGATGGAGAATGAGAATGGTTTTCAGAAGATGAGCTGTTACATTCCACATCAATTATCTTTGGCAAATAGTCCAGTAAAAAGGAGTCTTATATTTGTAAATTATTAATGTATTGACTTGTTGGTGACAGTAACCTGCAAACAGGATGCAGAAACTACTATTTTGCTGAAATTAGCTCCATTACAAGAAATGTGTGAGTAATTGTTTTGAAACTGTTGGTGTGAAGTCCCCACAGGGTTGATTCCTGCTGCCAAGGTCCCCCTGAGATTAGAATATGATTGTAGTGATGAAGAATTTGACCCCACATAGTCATCGTTAATCATTACACCTCCACGAAAACATCTCATACACCAGACAAAAGATCCAGAGACCACACATTTAGCTGAGTTCAGGGAATGCAATATCCCCCATTACCGATGTCTGCGCCGGACTGCAGCGAGAAGTTGAAAAGACACCTCTGATTGATGTGACACTGTATGAAAAAAAATATTGACAGCTAAGCCCACATTCCTCATCGGGTTCAGCAGTGTCAGCTTCCTTTTCTCTCCATCCTTCATCCGCTCAACCCCGTACCCTCCACGATGAAAGTCGAACAAATCTGCTGACATTGATCCTGTCTCCTCGGCTGGCCTAATTTCATTTCAGCCGAGGAGAGACGGCTATCTTCACAGATCTTGACAGACAATTGTATTTACTATTTTCTTTTCACAAGCCAATAAAGGGGGAGCAGTTATTGCATCAGATTATATGAAAAACCGTTTAATGATTCCAATTTATAACTCTAGACTGAATAATGATACAGTTAAGAGCTGACAGGCCATGATAAATGAAGGCTCATATAAAACATATTTAGTGTGAAGAATGGCTGGAGATGAATTGCACAGTGATACAAACTCATGATAAAGAACAGTAAGAGCCACTAGAAGACTTAATAATGTGCTATTCATTTTGAAGTGATTTTGCTGGTTAATAAAAGAGCGCAAATTAAAAATATATTTATTGTAGAAAGATGTCTGGGAATATTACCCCCCATGTCTAAGGACCCCCCCTCCACCGCCGCCCAATCTAATCGCTCCCCATCTTCTTAGACTGAACCTATCAAACCCTCAGATCCACCCTCCATCACTGCTCACTCTCACTGTGACTCGACTTGCTTGATTTAGTGCACGTTTACATGACTTTTTCTGCAGCATACATTACCAGCCTGCTCTCTGAAGGGACTGTAGGCATTGCTCATGTTGCTGTTTGGACCAGACTGCTGAAATAAAGCCCATAATTTCAGTGTTACCCCCTGAGAAAGAGAAGAAATACATATATATGTTGATGCTTTCTCATTAAGAGCGTTTAATGGCACATGACTGAAAATATATTTCACAAAAATACACGTTGTTTTTAACAGAGCAAAATAAGGAGAGGCAGTAATGAGACGTAATCACCTTTTTGCAAGTAGAATAGACAGTAGGGGAGACCAGGGGCAATTGAAGCACATTCAATTTCTCATACAAGAAGAAGCTGGAGTGTTGTCCGTCAATAATGCTCCATAATATCATAATTAAAGAGCATTTACATCTGAATAAATAGTGAGCACTGTGGGCACACAACTACAACATTCAAAAAAATAAAATAAACTGCATAAAGTATAAAAAGTATTTAAAAAAAAAACTGGAAGAATGTAACATTTTATGTAACCATGTAAGCTCAGCAGGTGGAGAGAAGATGAATCATAAAGTTATAGCAAGTGACTGACAATGAGGAGAAACTACATGATGAAAGTTTCCTACACTGCTAGCTGTGCTTCCCTTCTTAGTAAGGACAGTTGGCTTAAAAAATGCTGAGATTTTTGCTTAGGGAGATAGTTTGGTAAGCTTCAGGTCATCCATTAATGTTTGTTTAAATTGTTTTTTTTTATTATATTTTTTTTACCGTTATGGTCACTCCTTCATCCGCCGCCTGAGTGTGAGTGTGTGTGTGTATGTCTGTATGTGTAGTGTGTGTGTGTCTTTATCATCCCCTTCACACAACGCGCTGCTTCCAGTCATTTCAATGAGGGACTGGCGGCAGACAGCAAGCGGTTATGACCGCCGCGGTAGGAGCGGTTGCCGCCGAAGAGCACATGCACAGATTTTGCCCTGCTGCTCAGAGTCCATCGTTTTGAACTTTCTGGCTGTAGTCACCTGGCAGCAGCAAATCATATCGCACTATCGAAGACCTGGACGTGGGAAAGCATTTCTACTGAATTGTTTTTTGGGAAGGGAGTGTCATAGTAGTATGTCAGAGTGAGCATCTTCAGAGTAGACGATCTTTGTAGTGTTAAGGCTGCTAAAGGGGAGCCTGGGGATTGGCTGAGGGTTACGGAAGTGTAGACTGAGAGAGAGAACTGCTAACTGTATGACACGCTGTTTGAGTCTGTTAATAAAGAGAATTAACGATTCAGAAGTTATCGGCTCGTTCTGTGACAGGGAGTGTTGTGAGACACTTTTAGGTGGCCTCTGCTCTGACGTTCGCTGAATCACCGCTACGTCTCGGCCCGCGGTGGCAGCAGCCTCTTAAAAAAAAAAATGCATGTCGGGGGGGGACTCCGCCTGCAGAGAGACGGTTTGGTTGCCGCGCGGCTTATCGGTGTTGCACAAGAGGAGTTGTCAGAGCGGAGAGGAAAAATGCATTTTATTAAATGTAAGCAAACCATAGCAACATAACTATGGGCAAGATAGTTATCTGCCTCGGCACCCGCGACACCCGATTTAATGCAGGACTCTGATGTGAAGGCGGCGACATGATGCTGCAGTAATGTATTTACAGTTTAAAAAAAAATTGCAGGAGCAGCGGCCTGCCGCTAAATGAATGTAGAGGAAACACTGTTATTTATATGTATATATGTATATATATGTATATATCTTATATATATATATGTATATATATTATATATATGTATATATGTATGTATATATATTTATATATATTATATGTATATATATTATATGTATGTATATATGTATATATATTATATGTATGTATATATGTATATATCTTATATGTATGTATATATATATATGTATATATGCATGTATGTATGTATGTATGTGTATGTATGACATATAGTATATAATGAATTTGAAAAAAAAATGGTCCTGAAACACAACAGTGAATATATGAATTACAGGCAGAACATTTTATGGTTTTATAATGCTTTGTCCTTTAGTATTTGTGTAAGTTTACAACAGAGAGGAAATTTAATTTAACAATTTAACATGCAAACAAGCATTAAACCTTTGGGAAATTGATTTTATAACCTTTAAAAAGAGTCACTCTTTATCTTGTACTTCTTGTTGATGAAAATTAAAGGTAGGTTATTTTACAGATAGAGCAACTTTTTAAAAGTTGTAAGCAGGTAACTGAGAAGAGAGCAACAAAAACACTAAGATAACATTCTTTTCATAGGCATCTTCTTTTTTTCTGCCCTGCAGCTTTCAAATACAAAATAAAATAATGGGCAAAACTGCAACACATTCCTGAAAAATTCAATAAATAACCTTTTTCAATATGTTTATACATAGATTATGTAAGAACTCTTTGTTACATCTGCCTTTCAGCCCTCATTAGTGCATCAGAAGTAGATTTCAGTGCAGGTAAACACTTCATTATTGTACACATGAGGTAATATGTGTGAGGAAATTAAAATACTTTGTGGGACACTGCACATATTGCACAAACTTCTTTAAACTGGCTGATTAAAGCCCCCAGTAATGATGAAGTCTTCCCCTGGATGAGTCTGCTGATGACGTCGTAGAGCTCCAAGGAGCTATGCTAACGCTAGCATAGTTAGCTTGCTACCTAGTTAACTTAGCTGCTGTGTCGGGGACAAGCGGTTGAAGCCAGGTTTCTGTGATAACCATCATAGAACAGTCATGAATAAACGGATCCCCTACCATCAGAAGGTCCAATTCATCAGTTTTGTGACAACAAATGTGGCGTCAGTCAGAAAAAATTCAGCACTGCTGGTCTGTGAGGCTGCTTCCGTAGCCGAACTAGCAGAGAGCCCCATGGTCTCGCTGTGTCCAGCAGCAGTGAGACATTGTGCATCCGCTGAAAGTTGCTTGTTATGTCGGACCTTCAGGCTAAAAAAGCGCAACTCTGTGTGAGTGTAGAAGAGTTATCTAAACTCGCAGCATCAGTACAGAGCTCAGTGCTGCTTCAACTACACGCGCCGCCATCTTTGTAGTGTTATCATTCTGCACAGCTTGGACACTGAACCGTGTGTACTGTTTTATGAGAAATTAAGAATGTATCTGCGCTACATCGGCAAAACTCTGGCCGATGTTGGAAACTTGGAAAGGGCTATAGTCGGCTGGCATATACAGTATATCAATCAGGCCCTAATCTTGACCTTCTTTTCTGATTTCTGACTTAAAACTTTAATACCTGTGACTTGAATACTTCAGACCACCTGACTTGAATAACAAAAGAGAAATCTTGTATCTTGAGATGTATTTAAGAATTCTGAGGCCAGAGTCAAGACTTCTGATTTAAAAAAGAATATTTTTCATCAGGTTTTTCTTCATTTTCAAAACGTATGGTTTGGAAATATAGTCAAACATCTGTGAGAATAGACAGGATTCTGAGTGTGACCTCAAAATTCTAGTAAAAAAACAGAATTCTAAGATTTAAATGAGGGTTTTTAGATTAAACTTTAAGGTGCTATGAGGAGAATCTATTTGCGGCACAAAGACTCTGCTACCCATTAGCACGCGCGGCAACTGTCGTAATGCTGTGTTCCAGTAACCTCGGAACTGGGAGTGACATCATCTCTGACTTATCGACGTTCCAGTTGAAGTCAGAAAAAAACACGCTGATCTACCAGGCTATTGTTAGCTGTTGTTAACACGCCCTGTGTAGTTGTTCACAAATATCACATGAAGAATGTGATTATCACTATGGAAGCGATTTTGTAAATATAAGTCTAACAATACTATGTATACAGCTGATCTAGAGTGACACACCCCAGTTAGAAGTGCAAATAAATTGATTATTACAGGAGCTAAATAACTGTTCACACTGGGGGCATCCATCTTCCATTGTCAACTTAGGGGTGGCGAGGTTTCACCGAGTACCTAGTAGGAAATTCCGACTTCAGGGAACGTTCCAGTTGCAGTTTCCTACTCGGAACCCGGAAATTCCTACTTCTGACTACAACTGGAATGCACCAAAAGACGTGACCCAAGCCAAAGCGTGTGTGTTGTGATGCTAATGAATGCAGACCGGACCTTCCTCAGAACTCTGCATTGTTTTACAACTTCTTTTTCCAACAACTTACAGGATGCAAAGCGACGAGGTAATGTATCTCTTTCTAGTTACGTAGCGGTAGTTTTTGATGTGTGACAACAAGCAATTTTTGGAAAACTTAGTATTGTAGTTTTGTAGCCGGCTATATATCACTACTTACAGCCCGGTGCTCTAAGACGTGTCCGAATAATATAAATTCTGCTCTAGTTTTAATTGTCTTGTTCCCAAAGTTGAGTATCCAGGCCAGTCCAGCCTTGTCCGACCCGACCAGAAGGCTAATGCTGCGTTCACACCACAAGCGACCCAGCTACCAAAGTCGCGTCGCCCACTGAGTTGCGTCGCGCGTCCATAAATACCTTTTGGTAACCGCTGCCGTCGCTCGGTGACGTCACGTCCGCTCGAGTTTTACCGCGATCATATCATATATCACATAATAGGATGTATAAGCGGACATTATTCCAGCTGTGTCCTTTTCACTCACTTATCAGACACAAAACTCTGCAGCTGATGATGCAGCAGTATTATCTGTGAGTTTACCGCAGTCCGTCTAGGCGGAATGTCCTCACTGAGATGAGTTCCGCCTAGACGGAAGTCATCCGCCCTGTAGTCCGGATGAATAACTGCACCGTCACACGTACACACACCACTGATTGGCTGATGCTGCACAGCCACAACCGACATCGCCTGAATAGATCAACTTTTTTTTAACTTTGACATCGCGTGACGATAGAAGTGATCGTCTTGTACGCGGCTGTCGCATCGCGGGAGGGTTAGCCCCGCCCCATCGCGGCTGTACATTGACTTTGAATGGAGAGTGATCGCCAAGGTAGTACAGGTAGCTTCCGGTGTGAACGCACCTTAAGGAATAGCATTTATAGATAACCTATTTTGATGCTATAAAACTCATCTTAAAGTGTGTATTTCGATCAGGCATATATCTAAAAGTGAGACTTTTTTGTATTTACTTTGAAACTCCTCACAGTCCCTTTAATATCCCATTTCCATCCTTTCCTGATTAAAAAGGGGGAGTGCACTCAGAATATTTAGAAAAGCAAAACAAAAAAACTAAGCAGAATGCTGGCTTGAAGCTTGGATTGCTTAAAAAAGACAAAATTCTTGGAATTAAGTCAGAAGTCAGACTTTGCAATTAAAATCTTTTTCTGTAGATTGCTGGTTGAAACTCCAATAATTACCTCCGCCAAGGAGGTTATGTTTTCAGGAGAGTTTGTTTGTCTGTCCGTCTGTGAACAAAATTACCCTGTGATTGGTAGTCTGTCCGGGATTTACCGGTCCTCTTGCCCAGTGTCAGCTGGGATAGGCTCCTGCCCCCAGTATCGGTAAAGGAATAAGATGGATGAGTTTTATGATATATATATATATCTATATATATATATTGCTAGGCCTGTCATGATAACAAATTTTGGTGGACGATAATTGTCCAAAGAATTATTGACGATAAACGATATTATTTTCAACATTCTTTTGAATTTTTTTTCCATTTTTTCATTGATGTAACTATGATATATGGTATAATAAAGTGAGTACACCACATCAAAAGCAAGAAACTTTAATTTCTTTAGAGTATTTAACTGTAATTAGAAGTTCAGGATCTTTTAAATAAAATAAATTAAACAAAAAATATAAAAAATTTAACAAACAAGAAAGAGAAAAAAATACAATGAAAATGAAATGGACCCTCATTTAGAAAAAAAATGCATGTAAATAAAAGTAATTATACTAATCAAAAAACAAAAAATAGACCCTGTCTCTGTAAAGAAGAAACGAAACTCCAATAAAAAAAACACACAACAATAAAGAACTATAGGCTAAATAAAAGGGAGTTTGTAGTTCCTGAATTGTTTGTGACATGTACGTTCTCCCAGTCAATCCGTACTGTCAAACAATTTTAGCATTTCTGGCTTTCAACTGTATTGAAGGGCTGCATTTCTTTGACAATGTGGCGAACGACACCGTCTGTGAGCGCGCCATTTTGCGCTTTTATTTATATTTACTTTGCCGACCAAAAGCCTCAGTAAGAGCGGATTGTCAAGGAACAGGGCTCCGCTGCACCTCCCCTTCTTCTTCTTCGTCGCCACTACTTTCAAACAAATGTGACATATCAGCTCGTTGGTGTTCATGAGCTCACACCTTGTTCATTAAATTCCAACACTGGGACTGTGGCAGGCGGCTTAAGAACCGTATCTTTCGTGCCACCACTCATATTAGCGTTTGTTTCCTCCTTACCCCTCAGGACGCTCGCTTCAGCTCCCTCCGTGTGTGCGCGCGAGCAGCCCCGTCTTCACCCCAAAGATGGCATTTTTGACAGATGCTCACTACGCTATAAATCTGCTAAATCCGCTATAGAACCAATACACGCCGCTGTTCAGAAAGATCGACAGAGTGAGACATCCTCTCATACAGCCTCTTTGGTCGAAAGAGAGGAGGAAAACAAACAGGCATTCACGTGTCAGTTAATCGAGGCTAGCAAACTTACCGACAACGTTTTTATTTATCGTTCGGTTAATTGATTTATTGATTCTCGTGACATGCCTATATATTGCTGTTACAATTGAACCTGAACTGTTCTACAGTTGTAACAATCTGACCTGTTTTAAGAAGCTCAAATGATAAATGGGTTTTAAAGGAAAATGTATAAAACAGTGTTTCAGTTGCCCCTGGCCTCCCTTTTTTTATCAACACTAAATCTTTTCACATGTCTTAGTCAAGCATTCACCATGCAAGGCTTTCTCAAATTCATGGAAGTACTCAAACTGAAGTACTTCTTTAGGGGAAAAAAGTCTTTTAAACATGTTTTTGTGAGTTTTTGTGTTTTCATCTTCTTTAACAAGAATGAAAAAGTGTTTGGCAATTATAAGTCCCCTCTCACATGCTTTCATCTACTATGAAACATTTTTCAAAACTCATGAAATTGCTGGAATTGTTAAGATGTTTGAAACATGTCTTTGCGATAAGGCATCTTTAAATATTCTTTTTAGATGAATGCTATAGAGCACAATTCACATAATGCAGCTATAGCTGTTCTGCAGCTTGGAGCAGAGGCTTGCTTTATAAATTATTTATCTTTCACAAACGACAACCCTTACTAACCTAAAAATTGCTTTAATATTCTCAAAAACACTTTACAAGAATGTTAATTCTGACATGTCTTCTACGTTTGACCAAAAAAAATGCCTAAAACATAATCCCCAGTGATCGGTGCTTTTTCCACATTCATGTCATGGATGAGGAATAAACTGTTACTGTGCCCAAAGCCAAGTACCATCACCCCCTTTATACTTAATTTTATGACAATTTTTGTTTGTGGCACATTCTGATTTTTCTCGTGTGTGTGATAGATCCCTAGATATTCATTTAATCAGCTCAGATTTTTATTCTTTGCTGCTCTAAAACACAATGAGGCACCAGTTACAAGCTGGAGAGGAGAAATAATCATATTGAGATTTGCTGAAGCTTCCTCATTAGTGGTATGTAGAACATTGGGGAAATTGCTTTGGCAGTGAATATGACAGGTGGTACAGTGGTGCAGCAGGTAGGGCATGTGCAAGAAGTAGGGATGTAACAATATGAAAATTTTGTATCACGGCCATTGTGACCAAAATTATCATGGTTATCATTATTATCGTGGTATTGTTGCAGTGTCAAAAAGTACTTTAACACAA
Organism: Scarus forsteni; assembly: GCA_036419115.1. Taxonomy (NCBI): domain Eukaryota; kingdom Metazoa; phylum Chordata; class Actinopteri; order Labriformes; family Labridae; genus Scarus; species Scarus forsteni. Next base: position 36,997,391 of record JAZDUH010000451.1, read on the forward strand.
AATTGAAATAATTTAACCCCTTTAAAATGATAATTTTAACAGTTCTTTTTTGTCTTTTTTGTCAATAAATGTGTCTAGAAATGCCCCTTGAGTACATTTTTTACGCTTCTTTCATTAGAAATAAAAGTAAACAATTCTAGCAAGTATTTGTCATTATTGTTATAAATGCTTGAACAGTGTGTAATTACAAGAAAAGAAAACAACAGATTTGAACTTTAAACAGGATTCTCTTAATAAACAATTGAAAATGAACAACAAATAACCTATTTTACATACACTCACAGATTTTTGTTTGCTTGCAGCATTAGTGTCCATGTTACAGCTCGTTATATTAGACCATGTCATGGCCTTTTATTTTATTTTTATTTTTTACTGATGATAGTCCCTGGAGCAGTTAGCCCCCTTAACGACTCTTCTCTTGTCTCCCCTTTCCGTGGCAGATATCCTCGATAATTTCTCCTCTAATCTTTCCAGAGAACGATCGATTAAATCCATAAAGCACAAAGTTTGACAGAAAAAGACGATCAGTTTCAAAATACAGCAAATACACGGCAAAAGAACGGCAGGAATACGCTCAATCATGATACTAATGCTGTTATTTACAAGATTTATACATTATTTAGACAGAGAACTGATAAACCACCTGTAATTCTCTTGGGTATGGCTCATCGAATCTTTTCTCGCTTTCTCGCTCTCTCGCTCTCTCTCTTTCCCTCTTCCTCTACGGCTCGGTCAGTTCATTTACTCGAGGAGTTACAGCAGTTTTAACCGTGCATGTCTTTTTCTTTCGGTGCAGCTTCTTGTTTAGACAGGGTGACTGTCTTCGATCAGTTTCCCCTCGGCAACCTTGTAAAATCCAAAATTTAACCAGACATAAGAGTCTGTTTCCAGAGGGAAATCTCTGCTGTCTCTAACTTTCGCTGAGGCCAAACAATGCAAACTGCGCATGTGCGCTTCCCATGAGGCTGTTTCATCCAGGAAGAGATTCATAGTTTCTGCATTTCCAGGCAGAGAAGCAGCATCACCGTGCATTTTTGACGCATTGTGGTTATCAAACTCGGTATAACAGTAATTTTTATAGGACGCGGTAATGATTACCGTGGGAAATTTTAACCGGTAACCGTTACATTCATAGCAAGTAGGCTCCATATTTATGATATTGTGACATTGTTTCGGCCAGCATGTGTCCCACATCTCAAAAAAAATATAAAGCTACAGAAACAATTTGTTAGATGAGCCACCTCCAAATCTTTAACATCAAGTGCACTTCTTTTTCTGAAACTCCAGCTGTTAACAGTTTTTAGCCTTAACATTTTCTAAACATGAATTTTTGCCTTTAAAGTATATCAAAACTCAGATTTACCAGTTTGTTGAAGAAAATGGTTTGTCAGTAATTCTAAATTTCATAATTATTCAATTAGGCAAGCTAACAACCTGTATGTTCCCTAATACAAAACACATCTTTGTTAATTTTCAATTAAATATCAGGGCGTTATCTTGTGGAACAAATTCATTCATTTGAATGCTGATGACCTTCACATAACAGCAAACAGGAGCAGTAAGCTGTATCATAAGCTTTTTCCTTATTCTATTCTTTACCTTTCTTTAATTTACATCTTTGTCTGGAATTGTTCAATTTATATCTGATTATTAATATTTTCTTTTTTGGTGGATCAGTATTTCCCTTCCTTTGTCTCTCTGGTGTGGTTTATATCAGCCATTTTCAGGCTTCTACCACTTCCACACTCGTGCTTTTTAAAACGTGTTTTATGTACATTGCCTTTCTTAACTGTGTAAAATAAATACAATTAAAAAAGACAAAATTAGGGTATTTAGGTCACCAGTTAACCTCATTAGGTTAACAGGTTAACATTATTGATTGGCACCGCTCTCACCCAGTGTCAGCAGGGATAGGCTCCAGTGCCCACGATCCTGACAGGGATAAGCAGTATAGATGATGCAAAGATGGATGGATGTATACAAGACAATATAAGGTACTGCTTTAAAGCATCAAAGTGCACTAATGAGAATAAAACCACATAGCTCCACCAAGGTGAATGAGGAACACAGTGTTTGAATTACACAAAAGATGTGAATGCAAAGAGGATGTCAAGAATGATGAAAGTCCAGGGCGCCAATTTACATAATAAAACTTCTGAAAACACTCAATAAGTAAAACAAATTGTTCAAAATAATCCCTGATTCGGTTTCGAAACGACAGCTGAAATGGTCTAAAGTGATAAAGAGACAGTTCAGCAATAACTCATAAAGTTTGATCATGTGTGTTGAAGTTGTCCCAAAACTTCTGACTCTTAATCAGAGGGAAAAATGCAAGCATAGTTGTGGAGAAACATTTTTTAGATGGAGCGATTCGGTCTTTGACAACGCCTTTGTCTTCACAAAATCTTACAGGTTGTTATAACACGTGCATGTGACTTGCAGTGATTCCCATCCACCTCAGTTAATGCTCAAAATATTCAGCTGCTGCTTGGTGGATTTTACAAAAATCCTCATTTTAATGCGTTGATCAACTTTTAAGGTGATTTTCTGATAGCTTTGCAAAAACATGTGCACTTCAATCACTAGCTAGCAGTGAAATAGGGCCAGTTATTTCCAGCAACCTCATGATACGATATATAACTCGACACTGAGGCCACGATACGATATGTTTCCCAATACATGTGAATTGTAAACACTGACTAGGCTTTTAACAGAATTCTAATTAAGTTTTGTTTTTATTACAATAAGAAAAAGAACATCGATGAGTTTTAAATGATTCTACATCTTAAAAAAAACAAAAAAGTCTGACTCTCAAAGTTGGTAGACCAAAGTTCAAATTTAGAGCATGTGCTTCATCATTAACTTCCATTTTACTTTGAACTTTAACATTACCCAAAGTGTATTGACAACAACTGTCAAAAATTTGAAGCTGTGTCCGTTCTGTAGAATCTGTTTTGATACTCGTATCCTCAAGAAGTGCTTGACAGTATTTTGCTGTATTGATATATTAAGCACAGGCCCCCAGTGAACCATAGACGTCACTTGATGAAAACTCACAGCAGTTGTGCATGAATGGAGTTGTGCAGGGGTGACTCATTTTTGTAGACCAGCGTGGAAGTTAGCATTTCATAAAAAAGTACCTTAAACAATGTTTTCAGCTTAAAGCTATGGTCTACGATTTGGAAGCTTGGTACATCTTAATAACACCGTTTATAAGGCCATTATGGTCCTATGGTCCGATCTACGCAATATAAGGACCAAAAAGAATGAAAAAAATCCATTCAGTATTTCTGCTGCAAAGTGGCATAATAGTTGACCAATTCTGAACCGCGGGAAACGGCGGTTCAGATTGGTCCGTGAGTCCATCCAATCCCCTGTCTCCCCTGCTTCGCACCGTCCCGCCCATGGTCCTGCCTCCTCCCCACTACCTCTCTCATGTACCGGTGAGCAGCGAGCTGCCCAGCTACTGAAGCGTCATGGAGCTGGAGAAGACCAGCACAGAAACCGGGAGGCCGCTTCTGTTACCCTCCACATCGAAGGGAAGGAGACGTAAAAGTTTCGAGGAAAAGGCTGAAGTAAGGAAGAAATATATATTGTTACGCCCTTGGGGGGCCTTTGGGTCCTGCCCTGGATACTGGTTGTCTGTGTCTGTTCTTTCAGAGGCTGAAGGGACACATATGAGAGGCTGATTGGCTGATTGGGTGCCTGGCTTGGTGCAGAGGTTTTTTCTGTTCATCCGCCTCGACACCGGTTCTCGTCCTGGATGCCAACGCAGCAGCCGCTTGTCCTTTTTCTCTTCCTTTATACACCTACAACATGCACTTAACACAATACACGACAGCCATACATTTACATACACCAATGATTTCAACACTCATACTCCATTGTTAATAGTTTAGTTTAATAAAATATATTTTGGTGAACTTTGATCATTGTGTACGGATCTCCTTCTTTGTTGCGGCTCACAAGCTGGTCGTAACATATATATATATATATATATATATATATATATATATATATATATATATATATATACATATATATATATATATATATTAGTGCTGTCAAAATTAACGCTTTAACTTTGGAGATTAATTTAAAATATATAACGCGTTAAAAAAAATTAACGCAGTTAACGCAGTTTTGTTACTTCCTGTCACGGCTGACCTGTTACCTCTGATGACGTGTGCAGTGCAGCCAAACTACACAAAGCTAGCTACCTGTTTTGAGCAAGATGGACAAAGAGGGACTTTTAAGATGTCTTTAAATGCTGAGTCAATGTTGATTGTGTTTCACAGGAGAGAAACTGTATGATGAGAGATCAAAGAAAGCATTTAATAAAATAGTCTTTGAATCTAAATATACTGTCTTTGTGTTGATTATGTTGATTCTACATTAATTCCATGATTTTACTCAAGTAAATATCTGTTACAAGCTTCTGTCTTTAGTAGAAAAATGAGATTAATCGCGATTCATTTATTGATAAATTAATCTTGATTAATCTCAGTTAACTACGGAAAATTGTGCGATTAATTAATTTTTTTTTATCTATTGACAGCACTAATATATATCTATATCTATATATCTATATATATCTATATCTATATATATATCTATCTATATATATATATATATGTTGTATATATAGTTAGGAGGCGACAAGTGATGGGGGCGGGATCTTGGACCACGAAGGGGACGGGTGAGTGAAGGGGGGGCAGGCTGCGTTTCTCAAATCTGTCTCAACAGCCAAACTGGTTTTCAGATCGTAGACCCTAGCTTTCATTGTAATCAGTGAGAATTAAAAGCTATTTGTAAGCTACTGTGGAACTACAACATGGCTGTATGACATATAAGCAAATACAATATTTCAAGTGTACAGCATCTTATTCTAATCTTTTATTTAAGATTTTCCTCCTATTCAAGTGACTTGATCAAATTGGTCCTCATAGCTGTGGCAATAGTTTATAAATTATTGCTGTTGGGTATCCGTCCATTTAAATACACAACAACGGTTTAAGATTCAGAGGCAGGCAACATCAGGTACAATTTATTATTTCCCATGGAACATTAAAAATCTCATGTGCATGTATTCACCCCAAACCTTATATCAGGCACTTATCTGAAACTGGTGTTCTAAATCCCATCTGCTCTGGAGGATTGGTAAACAGGAAGTGCTAAATGTTAACTCACTTTTGTATTTTTGGACTAATTCCTGCACCACTATTTATTTAGTATTTGAGATACAAGACTGGCTGTGACTGTGAACCATGAGGTTTTATCCTCATAAGCAGTCTCATCGCATACCTCATACCTTATGCATGTTAATGCTAATTAGATTTAGGGAGAGTTTTCAACACGCTCCTCCATGCAACTCCGTGTAAACCAAAGTCAGTGTTTCAGGGTGAAACGCTGACGTCACTGCATGCGCAGTACTCTTTCACATGAAGGCTGCGCGCGCATACCAGGAACAACAACAGCTTTGGCTTTGTTTTAAGTCACAGAGTCTCTGTGTAAACATAGCCTTAGTGTGACATCAACTTGAGCATATTGTATGTGTAGTTCATATTTTGCACATAGGTGTTGATTGCAAAATTACCAGGTTAACACAACTTTGGTAAAATGCTGAAGTATGAAATCGGAGCACATTGGTCATACCAGGCCACTATAGAAAACAACAGGGCACCTGACCAAAAGCAACAGAAATAAAAGGAACTGTGTTCAAATACATTTTGAATTTGTGCCATTCAATAAGGGAGAAAAAAGAATATTAAATTGCAGCTATGGGTTTTTACACAGTTTTCAGTGAGGGCATGCTTTCTGAAAGTTTACTGGTTACAAAACATGACTCTTTTTTTTACTGAAACATCACAAAAGTACTGTCATTAAAATCCTATGGAGGTTATGTTTTTGCTGGTGTCTGTCAGATTGTTTGTTAGCTTGTTAACCCAAAAACTTGTTTCTATATTTTCATATTTCCATGAAATTTACAGGGAATGTTTGTCATGGCACCAGGGAGAAGATAACAGATTTTGGTAGTGCTCCAATACAGATGCAGTTCCAGGAACTTTTTAACCCTGTGTTGGGCTGGGCAATGTATCGGTTAAATGATTAATTCAAATTTTTTACTGCAGAAGATTTAAAAATCAAAAATCAAGAGTTTTCCATTCACTTACTTAAATTGTAAGTAGTTGCAAAGTATGAAAAAATATAAACACTGAAATTTTACAGTTTTCATGATGGTGGCCCTGTCAGGTTTTGCACAGGCACTTTTATAGGCTTGTATTTATTTCTTTAAATTGGATTACATATTGATCAGAGAGTAACATGGTAACAAGCTGTGAAAATCCCCCTTTCACTGTTTATGTAGGCAAACCTGCCTGCGTTAGAACTGCATAATTAACATTTTAAAGCACACACTTGAATTTCAAGATGGAAATTCTGATTGGTTAAGGAATATATTTTGACAACACAAAGGTAGAACTTGATTCATGTCACTTTTTGTGTCACTTGGAGTATTTTTGCTTTGACAGGGAAAAAAATCAATTAAAATTGTAAATCAACTTTTGCGGGGAAAAAATCTGGGATTTTATTTTTAGTCCATATTGCCAAGCTTAACTCTGTGGTTATAAAATGGTGAGATGTGGCACACTGGTATGCCCTTTAAGTCTAGGTGTGCCTTGGGAATCATCATGAGTTATTACTACTAACCAATAACTAAAAACTTTTTAATATTCTTTCCCTGTGCTGTAGAAACTAAGATTTAAATAAAAAGCACAAAAGTTTTATTTTATCAGAATTAATGAGTGGAGGAAACTATTACCTTTTGACCACCCTACATCTCCCCCTATTGAAACTTAAATCTTTAATGACCAGTAAAGTTTTGAAGTTGTGAATTTAAAGCTTGAATGACCTCTTAAATAATTATCTGAAAAGTATATGATGAATACAACAGCTATTTGACTTATGACATTATTGGATGCAGATGATAATCAGTAACAGTCTGGTACTGTGACACGATAAAGAGGCCATCCTTCACGGATGTGTATATGGTAGGCCTAGACGGTTTGGATGACTTTAGGTGTGCCTTGAGCAAAAAAATTTGGAAGCCACTGCTTTGAAGGATTTGGTAATATTTTCTGATCGGGCGGTTTTCCATGTATTAATTATATTGGGTTGTTTTAGTTTTGTATGTGTTAAGGATGTTTAGGACCACAAACAAACCTAGCAAGGGGAAGAAATTATGAGACTGGTGTGGCTATGATGCCTTATCAAAAACATAGTATGCATTTTGTGGATGCACGAGAAACTCACAGATGTATACTTGCCTGGGTTGGATTTTTCTGCATTAAGTGAGTGCAACATATGTAAGGTAGGAGCAGTCAGTCAATAACCTCACACACCAGGTGGACACTTCAGTACATTACACTTGTCTATGTGGGCATCAGCCAGTTGAAAGTGTTTGAGAATGGGCAGAACCTTTTAATGGCATACCGGACAGGTGACTGGATGATCGTTCCATCAATCACCGTAATTACGGGTCTATCAGATAATGTAGGAGAGCACTACTGCCACGATGTAAAATGCAAATGGTAAGCAACTACATAAAACCAGCTCTTGTCGAAACATTTCGGAATTAGAGCAAATTTGCCCTTCTATTGAGAAATCCTATCGTTGTTATTACTTTTTCATTTGCAAAAGCTGTTAGCATCTATGCTAACCTCTGTACTAGAGTCACTTCCGGCTGTTGTCTTGCTTGTGGCAGCCACCTCTTCCTGCTCTAAAGGATGCTGATTGAACCTTGCTGCTTTGGGCCAGTCACTGTAGTAGTTTGGAGCTCAGCAAAGTGGAGCTGCCTGACTACAGTTGTTGTGTCTGGCATGTCCAACTTCTGTGTAAGGTGAGAGCTGCGGCACAGGCAATACTTTTTTTAATAAGTACTTCTCAATGACTTAACATCGTGTTAATTTTAGTTTTAGGTTTATGCCACATTGAGCACTTTTATTAACCTTAAAATGCAGCTGTAATTATCAGACTCAATTTCTGTCATTGGCAGATCCATCTTGCAAAGCTTCAAACTGGACCGACTGTTACTGTTCAGAAATTACTGTGCTTTTTAGTGTCCTTTTGTGGCACTGTAGCTATGTGAGGGGTTTAGTTTTTCTGAGCACAAGAAGTGTCTGCAAGCCTCTGTCAGACCCAAAATAGATGTGTCAGACAAAACATTGATTCAGTCACCACCTACTTTTTTTTAAATGTACTGTGGAAAAAATCGAATGTACACGATTAACAGTCTGTCTGGTCTGGCAAGTTACTCGTGAACAGCAGCTGAGATGTTATTAAAGTGACTAAAAACAGCAAAGTCTGCCAGAATGTCACTTATGTCACTGATGTTTACATATGGTAGTACTGGAGGATCCTTCCCCTAACACCCCTGCTGGGATACAAAACTACAGATAGATGGACAGTTTATTTACTGTAAATGTATTAATAATTCTTCAGTTTCCTAACCAGGGAACAAATATTCTTGATCATCATAACAACCATGAGTAACAAGCTAACTTTAAGTTGTTGATATTGTCTTTTCACAGGATAAGGGTTGCTATTAGCTGCCAAGTTTTGCCAGAGCTTTGGGGTGGTAACGCTTAAGGAGCAGTAATATTCTGATCAAGTAAACACAATATTTTATGCCGAGGTAAGGAGAGGTCTGTTTGTTACCTCCGTCTTTGTAAACTACAGACATAGGAGCATCTGACAGCATTTATCCACTATCTTCTTGTTTCTGTTTTTTTTTTCTCCAAGATGGGGCTCTCTTGAAGTAACTTTTAGACATCTCTCCATGTTTTTAGTGCATCCAACTGAAAAGTAATCATCTTCTTTTAAAGATCAAAATATAGCAAAAAAAACAGTCAAAGCAAAAACTTGACAAACAAACTTTTCCATAGTGTAAAGCAGCTGGAAGCGTTTTTTATCTACCAGAAGATTGTCTCTTAAGTGCACGAAGACTGTCAAATACTGAAGAATGCTTGGAAAAGCAATTGATCCAAAGTAATCCTGCTGACAATACTTGGCAGAAAACAGATGCAAATAAGACAAAGAATAAAACAACCCATATTTTGCTTTAATTCTGGATAATATGACCATTATTTATGACTGCTAGGATATGTTCACAATAGGGCTGTCACCTTATATTGGATATTCGAACAACCGTTTGAACGCTAGGTTGAAGCATTAAATACATGTAACCGAATAGTAAATAAATATTCAATGCAAAATATTGAGTTCAACAGCACACCAGGGTGCCTGGAGCAGTGGACAGTTTCATCCAACAGTGGAAGCTCTCAGCGCATACTGACTGTCAGCCACATACAAGGCCTCTTGACTTCAGTAAACAAAGAGGTACCACTCCACTCGGACATTAAAAGCACCAGGAGCGCTGTGTGAAAGTTTTTTGAGTTCTACACCGTTGATGGCACCTTTATCAAGTCAAAGACTGGGCTGTATGCCGGTTATGTGCGTAGCAGTTTACTCACTCGTCCACCAGATCAAATTTACGGGCTCAGTCATTGGTTTTCATCCAAGTTATACAGCTGAGTGCAGCAGCAGAGCTTTGTTAAAAGATAAGTTTGGTTAAGACAGCTTTCACATTGTTTATAGAATGAAGTAGAACAATATACTCACCCAGAAGGCTTTCCTGATCCAAACAGTGCTTCAGGAGATATTTAGATCCAAAATCGAGCAGCGGACATCCATATAATGGTAGCACATGGGGCATACAGCGCCGCTCCTAAAACTGCATTAATCGTCCAAAAACTCATTTGTTTCTTCAATATCACGGTCCGCTCGCGCTACTCCTCCATTACAGTCTGGGGTTGCTCCACCCATGTTTTTCTGACTCTGCTGACCTCTGAACTGGAAAGTTTCTTCACGCCTGCCGCGCATGCGCAGTACGGCTCATTGTTTCAGGGGTGACCGCCGGTTACTGAACAACTTTCTTCTTCCAGTTTTGTGCAAAATGGACGAATATCTATCGCATGAAGATGTTGTGGACGAGAACTTTGAATATGATGGGTGTCCTTACAGTTTCGAGCCAGAGTTTACAGATGAGGAGCTCATCGAAAGGAGGAAGCCGTACTGCGCATGCGCGGCAGGCGTGAAGAAAGTTTCCAGTTCAGAGGTCAGCAGTCAGAAAAACATGGGTGGAGCAACCCCGGACTGTAATGGAGGAGTAGCGCGAGCGGACCATGATGGAATATTGAAGAAACAAATGAGTTTTTGGACAATTAATGCAGTTTTAGGAGCGGCGCTATATGCCCCATGTGCTACCATTATACGGATGTCCGCTGCTCGATTTTGGATCTAAATATCTCCCGAAGCACTGTTTGCATCAGGAAAGCCTTCTGGGTGAGTATATTGTTCTACTTCATTCTATAAACAATGTGAAAGCTGTCTTAACCGAACTTATCCTTTAAGAGTTCAACCTCGTGTGACTCTTTTTTTTTTGGCAGGGTCCTTACCAAAGGGGCGTGTAAGATAGACTCCGTCCCTTACAATGGGGGAGAAATTAACCGAATATCTTTGGTTATTCATGTGTGTGTTCAAAAACTGTTTGAGTTTGTTTTTTAGGAAAATTGACAACCTTAATACACATGGTCAGTATATCGGCTGTAAATATTAGCAAAAATTTCAATGTTTGCCAATACTGATGTCAAATTTTTTGGCACATATCTGCTAATACCAATATTGTAGATATCGTATATATTATATTGTGCATCCGTACTGGAGGGTCTGTCCATGGGTTTGTGGGAACAAGCTGTTTAAGGCAGCTTCTTTGGACCCAGAAAAGGAAAGAGGGAGAAGTTATGATGGTTCTGTCTTCTTTATAGAAATGCTTTATTATGCAGAAGAAGCGAACTCAGCACACTAAAAATCTGGTTAATTGTTACATTTTCAAGTATTTCAAATGTTATTTTGACTTTAATCACTTACTTGTACTGAATTTGTCTTATTAACCTTGCTTCTGTTCGTAATGATATTGTTTGTATTGGATTGGATAATGAACCTACTGTTTTTAATCTAAATGCATAACTTTTCAACTTGTAAAACATAACAAGCTTGTCCTCTGAGGGGACTGGAGGCATCGCTCATGTTGCTGGATCAGACTGCTGAAATGAAACCCATAACGCTGACAGCTCCACCAAAGCTACATTTTCAGCTGGGTTATTTATCAGCCAGACTGACTGCAAAGGAAGTAACTGATTGTGCAAATGAATACGGCTGATTTGTTAATGTTGCATCCCTGAATTGCTGCAGTAACAACATACTGTGTACACTTCATTGAAAGGATGTGCATTCACTGCTTCTGAATGTGGTGGAGAAAACATGGTCAAGTGGTAACCTCTTTAAAATAATGTTCAAGGACTAGAGCCTATATGCGGGTGCTGGACTAAAGAATGCGCAATATCTGTATAGGGCTCTTTTCACTGATGGATAGGACATTGAAATAAGCAGATACAATATCCAACACACTTTCTATACCTTGGGACACTACTCTAATGTCATCAGCACCACCAAGGAGAAGGGTTCAACAGTTAATATGTGCTCCTTCCATTGAAACAGAAGGTCACAGCCATACTGTTTTTTTTTTTTGGTCAAGTGAAGCACTGTAAATGTGACATATCTTGAAGGTTTATAGACAAAACCTTCATACAAAGAACCCCCTTTTTTTTTTTTTTTACCTGTAGCCAAGTGGAAATAACACCAGCCTCCATCCTCAGGTGGCGTATGATACATATAGAGTCCTCACACCCTACACATCGCCTTTGTTGCTCTGGGTGATGCACGCAGGGAGTAGGGGGCGACAACATCAGCAATCCATTTACCCATCCTTTTTTAGAGACAACGTACAAATTTGAATAATAAAAGTGCGGCACAAATGAGAAAATGTAAATGAGAGTAAAGACAAGCAGACTCTGGCCTTCATTTGATGAACAAGAAATGAAGAGCGGGCTAAATTATCCCCTGGATCATGCTCACGCTGACACCTGGGAGACCGATGAAGTAGAGGCCATTGTTTTATTTTTTTACTCTGAATCTAGATGGAGAAGGGGCAGGGGATGGTGAGAGGAAGAACAGATATTCCTGACCCTCCAAGGTCTGTTTGGTGTGAGAGAAAGAGCCGGATCAAACAGGGTATTAGAGAGGTTGACCGATCTGTTGTGTTTATGTGAGCACTCCTTTTAACACCGGCACGAATTGACACGGAACTTACACTCAAAAATGAATATTGCATTAAGTACCCTTTTGAAACATTAGTAATAGCTTTGACCTGTGTGGCACTCACATCAGTTTACATCCTTCATTTGCAGGAGAGACTCAGTTGGAAAATCAAAAGATTATTACAGGTTTCTATTTGTTATTCTGTTGTCACAATCTGTATTCTAAATCAGATGTTTCTCATTGCATTTAAAATAGAGGTAACCATTACATTAAAGAGGGCTATGCAGATGTAGGCAGAGAAGCAAATGTGTAACAGTTTCTTAGTACTGAATAAGACTTACTGCTCATTGAGAGTGAATCACAACATCAACTGTGAATTGGACGAGGCCAAGTGACGTCAAGCATCTGATCATCAAAGGAGCCTTTTGAGTATTGTTGAAGCAAATCTGTGGACACTGCTATTTCGTGAAAATACTGATGTTAGGGCTGAAATGATTCCTCGATTAATTGCAGTTATTTGATTACAACAAAGCTTTGAGGCAAATTATATGCCTCAAGGCTTCATTTAAATCCAGACCACTATACAGGGCACTGTGTTTGACACGGATGACACGGTCATTTCTGTTGTTTAACGCACTTGTTGCTTTTAGAGTGATATAGATTTGAGGTGTGGATTGTCATGCAGGAAGAGAGGGGTAGAAAGAACAGACTTTGCAGAAGAAATGGCAGAAAGTATCCAAAGTGTGGGATCACTACAAATTGAAACAAAAAGTAAAGACAGCACAGTGTGTCTATTGTAAAAGTTGAGTTAGCTTAGCATAATAGCCATCATCAATTCTGCAGCACCTCAACATCTGATCTATGCATTAAGTCTGCAGACCAGACACAACAAGATAATGTTCATGACACATTAGCAGTTAAACCAATGTTATCAATAATTAATATTGAGTCTAGTAAACTAGAAAAGGACTCAGAGAGGGCAGACCTCTGCCAGCGCCACAGTCCTCATGATTTTCACCATAAATATTAGTCCTACCTTTATTTCATCTAAATATTTAGATTCCATGACCATGAAAACATACCATTAGCAATTGGTTTCATAATTACCTCCACCAAGGAGGTTATGTTTACGGGAGAGTTTGTTTGTCTGTCTGTCTGTCCGTCTATGAACAAAATAGGAAATGTTCAGCATGGGAAAAGGAAGAACTGATTCGATTTTGATGCTGATCTGGATCAGCGTCTGGCCGCCATGGCAAAAAATGTGATTTTTGTGAATAACTACTGAACTAAAATAGATATCATTATGAATCCAATTGCTAATGGTATGTTTTCTTGGTCAAGAAATCTAAATATTTCGATGAAATAAAGGTAGGACTGATATTTATGGTCAAAATGACAATATGGCTAAGGACTGTGGCGCTGGCAGAGGTCTGCGCTCTCCGAGTGCTTTTCTAGTGATACCTATTTTAATATAGTAGTTATTCACAAAAATCAAATTTTTCGTCATGGCGGATCCAGATGCTGATCTGGATCAACACCAAAATTAAATCAGTTCTTTTTCCCATGCTGAACATTTCCTGAAAAGTTAATCAAACTCCATCCATAGCTTTTTGAGTTATTGTGGCTCTTTATAAAGTCTGGTTCAGGTTATATATCAGTGCAGTGGATACCTGCCTTGTATTTTGTGTATTATGTGCACATCATTTTCACATCCAGTTACCTTCCTTTTATTCGGTTGCAGTGAGTAGAACAGAAATAGAACAGAAAATACTGACAGTGAGTAAAGGAAGCAGGTGTAGGGCATCCTTTCATATATTAAGTAATCAGCATCAGATAGTTTAATTATCATAGTACCTTAGTCTGATATTATTGAGCCGAGTAATAAAATATGATAAATTAGATCCTAAATATGGACGTTAGCATTGTTACAGCAGTAAAGTCAAAAATATAGCAAACAAAAAAGATAATCATGAAAAAAGTACTACTACTTCTACTAGTAATTATAATGATATTGTTAATTACTAAAAATGTACAAAAAGGCAAAACAAACTCAAAGGTTAAAAATATCGAAACCATTGCACATAACTATATGTCAATGTCATTTAATTTGTTGTTACTGGTTTAGTGCTGACTGCAGAGACGGATGATTAATTATGTGGTTATAACTTGTTTATGGTTTTTATCGTCTGTATGTTGTACATTTTTGAGATATCAGTTGTAAAGATATCTGCCTTCTCTCTAGTATGATTGGACTAAATGGCAAAAGTCCTGTGATACTCAAAGCACCAAAAATACATGTGAAGAATTCAAAACCAGTGTCTCACTAATTTCCAACAGACAAATTTGCGTTTTGCTTTTGAAATGCTGTTAATAAAATAAAATGTTTAAACAAGTAAATAGTTGTTCATTGAAGAGACCTAGCTTGTTTTTTTTGTATGTACACTATATTGCAAAAAGTATTTGCACACCTGCCTTGATTCACATATCTATTTAAGTGACATCCCATTCCTAGTCCACAGAATTCAATATGACGTTGGTCCACCCTTTGCAGCTATAATAGCTTCAAAACTTCTGGGAAGGCTGTCCAGAAGGTTCAGGAGTGTTTATGAGAATTTTTGACCATTCTTCCAGAAGCACATTTGTGAGGTCACACACTGATGTTGGATGAGAAGGCCTGACTCTCAATCTCTGCTCTCATTCATCCCAAATGTGTTCTGTCAGGTTGAGGTCAGGACTCTGTGCAGGCCAGTCAAGTTCATCCACACCAGACTCTGTCATCCATGTCTTTATGGACCTGCTTTGTGCACTGGTGCACGATCATGTTGGAAGAGGAAGGGGCCAGCTCCAAACTGTTCCAACAAAGTTGGGAGCATGGAATTGTCCAAAATGTCTTGGTGTGCTGAAGCATTCAGAGTTCCTTTAAATGGAACTAAGGGGCCAAGCCCAGCTCCTGAAAAACACCTCCACACCATAATCCCCCCTCCACCAAACTTTACCCTTGGCACAATGCAGCCCGACAAGTGTTGTTCTCCTGGTAACTGCCAAACCCAAACTTGTCATCAGATTGCCAGATGGAGAAGCACGATTCGTCACTCAAGAGAACGCATCTCCACTGATCTAGAGTCCAGTGCATCCGACGCTTTGCATTGCACTTGGTGATGTGAGGCTTGGATGCAGCTGCTCGGCCATGGAAACCCATCCATGAAGCTCTCTGCACTGTTCTTGAGCTAATCTGAAGGCCCCATGAAGTTTGGAGGTCTGTAGCGATTGACTCTGCAGAAAGTTGTCGCCTCAGCATCTGCTGACCCCGCTCCGTCAGTTTACATGGCCTACCACTTCGTGGCTGAGTTACTGTTGTTCGTAATCAGTGATGCATTCTGACCGATTTAAATAAAAACATTGTAGTTTAAATCATCCTATATATGGCAGTTTTTTTCAGCTAACTACAACAAGTTAACTAACAATGTTGAAACAAAGTTAATAGCTCAAACTAGATTGCTGAGAGGGAGGCCTCCATTATGAACCATGCAGCAATTTATAAAATGAATTTCTTAATTTGAGCAAGTTATGTTGAGGAGTTGAATCAAATACTAAAAATATAATATATATATATAAGAACACTCTTGGTCCCAGAAATCTTTTCTCTTATCGACCATTAAGGTGCGTTCTCACTTAATGTGATTTTTTTTCACCTTCAGGTCACTCAGTGATGTCACGCCTGCTAGAATTTCACCGTGATCAGATCATATTGCCTATCTCTTATATAAGAACAGCCGCTGCTGTTCAATAAGGTGAAACTCATGTTCTAACTAACTTATGTTTTCACACGGTCATGGATTGTTGTCACTGTGATGTGAACTGGAATAAAAACAGTTCTTAACTGTCATGGGAGTCGTCTGTGTCTTTAGAACAACATTCAGCAAAGTACAGTTAAAACTTCCTCACTGGCCCTCCTGCTTCTTCCCCCCTCCTTCTTTTTTTCCCTCATATATACATCCCGCAAACCCTTCTGTCTCTTCCGGCATACATCCAGTGCAAAATAGACAACTACACAATGCTTATTGGCTGTCATGGCACAGCCACAGGCAACATCACTTGAAAAGTTCACACTTTTCAACTCTGGCGACCGAGCGATGTCACCTAGTCACGCCTCCAAAGTGATGTGGTAGTGCAACCAAGTCACTCAGGTGGGGTCTGTTGCATCACACGTGGGCTGCCCCATCATGGCTATACATTGACTTTACATCACAAGTGGTCACCTTGGTCGCCCAGGTTGAGTTTGGTGTGAATACACCTTTATTGGCAGCCTTGTTCATGACATAAATCCTACCCACTATGGACAAACCAATCCCCCTTACTTTATCATCTATGACTAATTACTTTCATGTAGGGCTGCCACAAATGACTATGTTGATAGTCGACTAGTCAACGACTACTTTTGCGATTGGTCGACTAGTCACTTCATGCATGAACTGCAGCGTACTGCACCAGCATGCAGCTGATGGCCCAAATCGCTTATAATGAGCAGACCTGGCAACTTTGGTGCCTGCGTAGTTGTGCATGCGCCACATGCATGAGTGTGTTTCGAGGTGTGTTGGTTTGATTCCTGCAGGTGTGATAACCAGAAAACAGGACAGATAGGCAGACAAGACAGCAGAGGTACAGCGGCAGTTTTGTGAGAAAACACACCTAAAAAACAAAACAACTAGTCAACTATTAAATTAGTTGTCGACCATTTTGATAGTCGACTTAGTCACGACTAGTCGACTAATCGTGGCAGCCCTACTTTCATGTAACATACTACTTTCCCTTCTTAAAAAACTGATGTAAAAAAGGTTTAAACTGGAGATCAAGAGACAAAAACACTTTTTCATTCCTAAACACAAGCTTAAAATAAAAATGATACTGAATTGTCAAAAACACTATTCACTATTTCAGTCCCATCCTTCCTACAGCATTGAACTCTGTAGCTGTAGTTTCTGAATGCACATAGAATGACTAGAACTGCCCACCAAGGAAAAAAATTTTTGTGTGATTTTTAGCTACTGAGCATTACTTTGAGTATTTGTTAAATTGTTACTGTTCTATCAATTATAACCTGACTTGCAACTAGTTGCAAAAAGGTCACGTAAGTAGCTAGTTATTGCCCAAGACTGTTGATGCGTCATATGTGGTCCAGTCCATGTGTGACATTCTTCCAAGACCGCCACACCTCATTACCTCATTGCCTTGGGCCTGGTGAACTCTTCAGCTTGCTAGCATAGCCAGAGGAGGTGTTCATGAGAGCACAAGGCCTTGAGAGTGGGGAGATACCAGTGGTGCCACAACCAAGATCTGTGTGTAATATAGCTACCAGCATCCACTCCATCTAAAATCGACATCCCACAAAGTTCAGTCCTTTGTCCATGCTGGGCAGAGGCCTCGACTGTGCTTCAGCAAGTCAATCGTGCAAGTTGTGCTGCTTGAATTAACAATCCCTTGGGAGGACAGAATGGAAGAGGCACAGGAGAGAAAGAAAGCCAAATATGAGCCTTTGGTCACGGACTGATGAAGATGGGGGTGGGTTAGAAGTGGGTTGGAGGAGCCTTGCAGAGCAATGGTTACACATGGCAAAGTGAGTTACTGTAACACCACTGTCTGGGTCACTGGGTGAGGATGTCAATAGATATAGTTCATTGGCTGTCCCAATCAGTAACAGAAGTTCTTCTTTGATACACCTATAATAAATACAACATCCTTTAGAACTGTCACTAAACAGACAAGATAAAATACGATCAAGAACATGGTTAAACAGAACAGCAACATACCAAAGCAAGTGCAGTGTGGTGGGTATTTCATTTTGTTTTTCTGATCAGACCTGAGACATCCAGTGACCCCCGGTCTATCACTGATGATGTGTCCAGAAGGACTGTATCAATCATGAATGCATGCAATATGTGTGATCTGGTGGAAATGCCCAAATGTGGAGATGTTAGAGTGAAGGAGCCTCATGCTAAGTGGCGATTAAGCTATTGGGGTGTCCGATGCCTTGCTCATAGACACCCAGGTACTACATAGAAATTACCCTTGCATCTGAGTTACACTCTGTTTGTCCTCATGTTTGTGTCTGTTGGCGTCATTAGCTCCACTAAACAGTAATCTAAGTAAGAAAAAAGATGTAGAAACTACGCAAATCCAAACAGAGATGCATAGAATAAAGTTCAAGTTACTAATTCACACAGTCACTGGTTGAACCAAGACAAGAGATTTTATCCATAGGATAGACCAACAGTTTGTGTCTGTACATTCTTACTTAAGCATTATCTTTGGCCTGAGGCAATCCGAGGTTTTGATGACACTTGTTGTCTGTCTGTTACATTTTTGACTGATTTTTTTTATTATTAATGATATTTTAATGACATATTATCCCATGATTACATTTATGAACAAAATGTGTGAAGCTTATGAGGCTCATCTGTTGTGTTCGCTTGCCAAACTCTCATGGTAGCAATGATTATCTATGTTTATGGATAACATCAGCATGATAGCCTCAGTGTGTACATAGCAGCAGGATGATTTCAGCATTTAGTTAAGTGTGTATGGCCTTCGACTCCTGCTCTTGTTTGTTTAGTTTTTTCAATCAAAGTTAAATGCACACCATATCTCTGTTTTTATGTGTTCAATGGGCAGCTGGACTTTGGCTTGACTTTTATTGGGTATTCAGCAAGGAAAAACTATTATAGCTTCTTGAAACACTCTTCAAATTCTTCCTCTGCTGTGTGTTCACGAGTTATCTTAAATGACCCTTGCCAGCAAATTCCTTTTGGGTCTTCTTGAAATGAAACTCTCAGTGTAAATCAGTTTCTAATGAAAACAAGGGCCTATAATCAAAATATTAGTGCCTCCTATACACAGTATTATCTTTAATATTGGCATTGTAATTGCTTAAGAGAAGCTTTGGTGATTATTAAGTGCATATGGTTTCAATTGCTAACAAGAAAATAATAGAGGACTGGTAATAGATACATCATGCATTTGATTCCAAGCTCATTTGTGATAGCACAAGTCACTCTGCAGTACACTCTCATGGGGGCAGGGGGAAGCGGAAGGGTATGAGTAATAAGTCCAGCAGAGTAAACCATGCAGAGGCCAATAAAAATACGGCTCCCTCCACTCAACAGCCCCCTCCTTGAGATGCAGATCATCCGTGATCACCTGATAGTTCCGGACACAGGGAGGGCTAAGCTCTTTGCCGACCTCTCACAGACAGCCTAGCAACACCCTGTGTCCTTATCCCTCTGGACACCCACACACACTGCCTCTTGCTCTTCTTTCCCTCCTCCCCCAGGCCTCCCACCCAGACCCTCAATCCTTGGAGAAGACCCCAGGCCAACGGTGAACAAGGGGCTCCTGAATGGGCCCTGGACTGGCCTTTGTCTGGCCCCACTGCAGAGTCCCTTTATTTACACAGTCTTTAACGCTGTATGTTTTCTTGTCTCTTAATTGCATTGGCCTTTGCTGCCCCATGGTCAATCAATACCATCTCTCCAATGACATCAGCAACTCTATTCAGTACCATCTCAAACAGGTGATGGCTGTTTCGTGGGAGAGCCGGTGGGAATGAAGCCTTGATAATGTAGACCCATGGCTTCTTCTCTCCCATTACTGACCCTTTTTGTGTTGCCAGTGTATTTATATACAGCTCAATATCAGTAATACTCATAGAAGATGCAACTTTGACTATCTGCAAATCTATAGGACAGCTAGTTCTAGCTTGTTTAACTCACTGGGCTTCCCGGGACATGGGATTTTTGGGGAAACACACATGCTGCAGAGGTGAGCTCACTGCATGATAAGTCCGCCCAATGCGACAATCAGCGCCATCCAAACAATTTTGCCGACCCTTGACTCTAGAGGAGAGCGGGAGAGAGAGTGAGTTGACATGCCTTTACCAATCCTGAGTGTGTGTGACCGAGCACATTAATCATAAGAGGTGTAACCCTCTCCTGCGTCCAATTCAGCGATGATTCTCTAGTGCTGCACCATGGCAATGTTTGGACAGAGCCGGACATAATTATCTTTTTTGTGTACTTTAATAAGGAGACATCCGAGTGTTCAGATGGCAGTGGCTCACACACTGCAGAACTATCTTTCAGTGATATTATCCCCTTCATTGTGTGTAATTAAAACATAAATAATTAAATGACACTAACTAACATAACTGGTATGCAAATTTGACGATTTAGTGAGTTGAAGAACAGAGATTTTTTTTCCTGCCAAATGGGGGCCATTTAAAGTTGACCTTTGGAAATGTTATTTTGAATGCAATGTGATGGTGCTGTTTAATTTGAAGAGGTACTTATCTCAAAGTCAACATCTTACTTCTGTTTTCCTGACGCACACTCAGTCGCCATATATTAGGCAGTAGCCTGGCAACCACAAGAGCCGAGCCGTACCAAATGGATATGTTTGCAATATGACGGGCCCGCTATGCTCCTCACCGCTGACCTCGCCTGCCATTTTGTTTCTGTCCTGCGAAGGTGTCAGTGCTAAACGTTACCTTGTCTCAGCAGGTGTGCCTGGATGGAGGGCCCTGTCGCACGAAGGGGGTCACCAACCCCACACTATTTCCCCCCATTTATTTGAATAATGGGCCATTAGGACGGCGGGATATCCGATGTTAAAGTAGCTGTATGTGTCTCTTAGATAAAAGACATAATTACCTGAAAGAGGGAGGATGTGTTGGTGCACACTTTTCCTCAGCTGGGCTTCAGGGCTCAGGTTTAGCACCCACTCCTACCATTAGATGGCGACAGAGGGAGGTTTAGGGTGTCAGGGCCCTGGCCACGGTGTGCACTATCCACCACAGAACTAATGCATTAAAAGAAGTGTTAGTTCGCAGCCACATCGCGTCAAATGCAGATTTGCCAACATTAAGAGCAATTCAGTAAGGTCTTTGATTAAATATTATGGTTTTTAGCAATCACAATGGGTACTTTTGACTTCTACCTTGAGTTTTAATCCTTAAAAAGATCCCTAAAAAGCATGTCCTTTTTCAGTCAGGCAGCACTTTCCAGGATTTATTACAAATTAAAAAAAGATTTTTAATAATGTGTCACTAATTTCATGCATATAATGTTGATCTTAAACTTACCCTGTGCGTTTTTAAGCTATTTTTAGGCTGTAACATCTCATCGAATTGCATAGTATCATGCCGAATAAAACCTTTGGCTTACTGAGAGATGGAGTTGTCCTTTTTGGTCGGCATTGTGGCTCCTTTTGCCTTTCATAATTCTAGTTCAAGAGAGACTTGCCATGCAGTCAATGGAAATGTGGATAGGAAATTTGGAGTGGTATTCATATGAACCAAAAAGATTGCCAATTAAAGATGAGCTCTTTATCATGTATTTGCCCTTGGGGGTTTTATTCCTCAATTGCTATCACCTTATAAAAGCATCCTTTTAGTGGAAAGAATAGGAGCCCATTTTCGTGACCTCCTCTAATGCATTTCCATCCATCTTCAGAGCCTCGAAAAAAGTTTTCACCTCTGCACAAAACATGTTAATTGCCATCGTGGGCCCAGTATAAAGAAAATATCTACACTTTAATTATCCAAATATGTTGGCAACCCATCTGCAGACAGCCATTGAAATTACTAAATTGTGTTTTCTCCTTTTCATCTTTCATTTTGGACACGTTGTTAATCAAAAGGCTTCGAAAATGTGCAGATGGGTAATCCTTGTGTCTGGAAGGAGCAGCCTGGTTCAAGGTGAGTGTTTCATGCCCCTAAGCCCTTCTGTTTCTCTCCATTGTGTTGTTTTGGTTACATATCCTGATGGGACGTTCTCCACACCCCAAAAAAAGGGGACTCTCTTGGCACACATGCAGACGTACACACTCCTACGTCTGCAGCAACAAACATTCATGCAAATGTACTATTCTCAAAATTCGACTGTACAAGCTTGGCCTTCAGTTTGTAATGACATTATTTAAGCAATTAGGGATTTTTGTGTCATCTGAAGTGAAGAATATTGGTCTTGCCTCTGTGTTTTGGTAACAAAAGTGATGCTTAAATTCAAACTCAAACTTCCTTTGTGCTGCAAGATTGAAATTCTTCACCTCATGTTTATAACGCTAGATTGTTAGCACTAACTAAATGGTGGCTCACAGATATTAGAATATAGTTTTAAAGCAACACAAAGAAGACTCACTCTAAAAAAAGGGGTTGTTCTGTGTGACTTTGCTATCTAGCAGTACCTGTTATCTCACAGAGAAGATTAATCACCATGATTAACCTGGTCCAAAATGTCCCCAAAGCAAGTAAATCTAATCTCATTCATAATAAAATGTTTTTGGACACGCAAACTCATTAATTTATCTGACTGATGAATGGTTTTCCCTTTTCCATGTTGTAATGTTCAGTGAATACCAAACGTTTGCATGATCAGTGACCCACTCAAAACCTCTAGGTGCAATGGGGGGATAAAATACACAACCAGGAAATTGTCAACAACTCAAATCATCTGAATGTGAATTTAATGAGCTTGAACCAATGCTAATATTTTGCCATATTACAATATCAGAAATTATTTCATATCAATTTTAAAAGCAAGCTCAACAAGAGGAGCTACTACTCTCTTTCTCATCTTTGTTGGTTAAACCAGATAGGCAATATAATGCACTGGTGCACTGCACTCTAAGTAGAGATGGACAGTATTTTAAGTTTTAAAGTGGTAGTTTGCTTAATTTTTAAAGTGGATGTGGACCAATCAAATGTCTAGCTGTCACTCGGTACACTCTGACATGTGGCTTCTCCCATAGAAAAGCATTTGAAACTTGAGCCCCTCTGCCATGTCTGTCTACATATTTTCCAAGGTAACATGGTGTAAGCAAGTTGGCTGTTAATTTACATATTGTAAAAATTTTAGATTTCTCTGACTTGGTAAACAAACATCAACCTAAATCACACTTTTCTTTGTGACTTTACCTTCTGTAACCGAATCACTCAGTTTATCCATTATATTATCTGATATTAGTTTTTTCTGCAGCCAAAGATTTCTGATAAAAGAAAACCCAGTGCATACCATTGACATGTACCAGATACAGGCTGGCTGATCTGTTTAATGCACAGACAGGTAAAGGCTGGCTGGTATTATTTATTTATTGCATTTGGGGTCAATAGTTGGTTAATTTGTTCAGACACAAAAATAACATCCATGGCTTTTACATCTATGTTCAAGCATTTCGTCAGTCTATGCACCAATAAGAAGTTCTTCACCTCCTCCGAGCTACTAGCTATTTCTGTTTTCAAATTCTGAATATGTTCTTCCACAGCTCAGTGAAGTCCTTTTTAATGGGTTCTATATGAAATAAAGTCCACCTGTCTCAAAACAATCCTGTATGACATCCTACGATATGACTTGAATGTTGACAAGTGCCATTGTTATTCAGTGCAGCCTATCGTTTGTTTGTCCAATCACAGTTGGTGAATGGGTTAGGTAACGGTTGAATTTAAATGATTAAACCCATGCAGTTGGCTGTGCCCCTTCATTAGAGAACAGTCATAGAGGCAAGGCAACACCTTGCTTCTGTAAGGACCAAGAACTTTAAGTCTTTAGTTAACTATTAAATGAGACAAGCTTAAGAGAAACATCATCAGCATGATTAATAACACACATTAACGAGCAAATGCATGTAACCAACATGCAGACGCTTACCTCTTCTTTGCTGGTTTTGACAATAGGTAACAGGCGTTCAGTTTGCATTACTGCCATATAGATTTGAGAGGTCACAGTAACGTCCCCTTTAGAAAGATACACTACCTAGCAGTTGCTGCTGCTATATCCATTTCCAGTTTGGAGATTAGTTTAGTGGCTAGGTCTCTTCAAACAGTTGTTTACTATAACAGTTTTCAACAATGCTCAACCTAAGTACCACCCTTTAAAATTTCTGGTAGTTATTTGATAGTAGTGGTGAATTTTGATTTCATTTGATTAAAGGTGCTATGAGGAGAATCTGTTACCAGCGAAATAAAGACTCTGCTACCCAGGAGCACGCGTGCCAACTGTCGTAATGCTGTGTTCCAGTAACCTCGGAAATGGGAGTGACATCATCTCTGACTTATTGTCAGTTTGAGTCAGAAAAAAACATGCCAATCTACCAGACTATTGTTAGCTGTTGTTAGCATGCTCTGCGTTGTTGTATGAAGAATGTGATTATCACTATGGCAGCATTTTTGTAAATATAAGTCTAACAATACTATGTATACAGCCGATCTAGAGTGACACACCCCAGTCAGAAGTGCAAATACATTGATTATTACAGGAGCTAAATAACTGTTCACACTGGGGTCATCCATCTTCAATTATCAACTCGAGGGTGGTGAGGTTTCACCGAGTTCCCAGTCGAAAATTCAGACTTCGGGGGATGTTCCAGTTGCAGTTTCCTACTCAAAAACCCAGAAATTCCTACTTCTGACTACAACTGGAACGCACCAAAGACGTGACTGAAGCCAAAGCGTAAGTTTTTTGTGATAAATGCAGCTCGGACCTTCCTCAGAACTCTGCATTGCTTTACAACTTCTTTTTTCAACAACTTACAGGATGCAAAGCGACGAGGTAGTGTATCTCTTTCTAGTTATGTAGCGGTAGTTTTTGATGTGCGACAACAAGCAATTTTTTGGAAAACTTATTATTGTAGTTTTGTAGCCAGCTATATATCGGAACTTACAGCCTGGTACTCTAAGACGTGTAATATAAATAATAAGATAATATAAATTTGCTCTAGTTTTAATTGTCTTGTTCCCGAAGTCGACTATCCAGGCCAGTCCAGCCCTGTCCGACCCGACCAGAAGACTATGGAATAGCATTTATAGATAACCTGTTTTAATGCTATAAAACTCATCTTAAAGTGTGTATTTCGATCAGGCATATATCTAAAAGTGAGACTTTTTTGTAATTTCTTAGAAACTCCTCACAGTCTCTTTAAAGTTATTTATGAGTTTTTGTTTAGCATTTTTAATTATTGTTGATTTGTGAGGTCATGTTGGCTTCATGTTGACAGGATGCAACTGGCTCTTAATAAAAGTATCTGTCATGCATAATGCCAGTATAGGAGGCCATGTGGACTGAGATATTTTTTTGTATTTGCTTTATTTCTGTAATAGAATACGTAGAGTTTGCTAAAAATATAATATGTTATTTAGGGCTGGGCGATATGGCCAAGAAATAAAATCCCTGATTTTTTTCCACAACCCTCGATTTACGATTTTAATCGATTTTTCCCTCCCTAAAAGATGCAAAACTCCCAGTGACATAAAAATGAAACACATCAAGTTTTGCCTTTATGTTGTCTAAATTTTTCCCTCTTAAAGTCGAAGTCTGGGTCATAAAAGGTTGATTATGTAGTATAAATGTAGGCAGGTTTGTTCACATAAACACTAACAGGCTGAGGTATTTTTACAGTATTAGCATGAAACTCTTTGATCAATATTTAATCTACTTAAATAACAAATACAAGCCTATAAAAGTGCTTGTGCAAACCCTATAAGGCCGACCGTCATGAAAATTGTAATTTTTTCAAAAATTACAACTACTTACAATTGGACTAAGGTAAGAAAAAAAATCCCGATTTTTAATTTTTTCAATCTTCTGCAGAAAATAATTCGAATTAATCGATTTCATCGATTTTTTGCCCAGCTCTAAAAAAAAAACCCACTCTTGTCTGAATGATTGTACAGCGATCATATCTTTGTAAAATAAAACAGTTTTTTTGAAATGGCGGACATGAGAGCATTGGCTCCTCTGTTTAAATATTTGACTTTAATACAAATAACACGTTTAAATTTTTTCTCTGAACAAGGAGATTTGAGATTTTTGTCCATTTACTTCTTTTAAATGATACACGACTTACATCTATGAGCATTGCTCTGTTCTTCTTAATATCACTTTAATTCACACTCATACATCTGAACATTTATATTTTTCGTATGTCCATGTACATAAACATCTGATCATCAATGTATTTTTAGACCCAAACATAACTTTAAACATAACTTTCATATCTTTTCAACTTTCATTCATGACTTTTTACAGAAACATATGCATATTTCTTTTTAAATGAACATTTTTAATCCTGTTCATCATTTTGGTTTATGTACTACTTTTGTCCATTTACATACAGTATGACTGTTCATTTTTACATAACTTTAGTCCATATGCATGTACTGCTGTTGATTCAATAATACTAAAGTCCAGGTACATATACTGCTGTTCATTTAACAATCATTTTACTTCATTTACTTGTATTTTGATCACTTACACATTCCTATGGTCTATCCACATATACATCTAATGAAGTATACATTCCATTTTTTCTTATTTCACTCCAAGTATTTTTGTCTATGTTCGCATACCTCTAGTCAAATTGCTATGAACTTTTTTTCATGCATATTTACTTTGTATTATTGTTACATTTTTTAAATTACAAGCAAGTAGATGGATGGAATAGATAGAAGCTTTATTGTCATTGCATTAAATAGTGTTTTTACACAACATGACTTTTGTCCATGCTTATTTATATATTTATTTAGTCAATGCACTTACACCCCTGCTCATTAACTGCACATAAACTCCTGTCTTTTTAAATTCAGTGCATATACAGGACTCCAGACTAACTTTCTGCTTGTGCTTGAAGTGCTTTACTGAACAGAAATTTAACATTTCAAACTCAAACATCTCCAGTTAAATAAAATATTTCAAAATAAAAAGTGCTAATCTTTAAAGTGCTATACTGAACTGAAAAATGAAAGGAATATCCAGATTTTAACAACCAATAACATAACATCTAGCTGGAAGGTCTTATTCTCTAAAAATTTGAACCTACAATAAGACTTCACACTAAGGTTAATAATAATAATAATAAAAAATTCTCAAACTAATTTATAAGAACATCAGATTTGGCAGAACATCCAATTACTTTTTTCTTTTGTTGTGTTTTTTATTTTTATTTTCAGCTTTATGTACAGTCGGGGTCTGTCAGACAGGCCATTTGTCCTCAGTCTGTCACAGACAGTGGACGTGGACACTCACTTCAGTGCCTGTGTGACCCCCCTCCCCCCTTAACAGGAGAAAGGACTGAACAAATACAGATGTTATTTTTAACGTTACTTTGTTTGACTTGATTTTGTTGGTAATTATTAATGATCTGACAGTCACTAAGGTGAATTTGTCAGAGCTTTGCTGCTTCTTCAGAGTTACCGCTCTGAAACCTGACACCGCAGTCAGGCTCTGTCTGGGCTCTTTTGCATACTAACAGCTGATTGGATGTATACTGAAGGCTGTGGTGTGTGTGTGTGCATGTGTTTTCAAGTGTTTGGGTGGGCCTCCAGCCTGCAGCCTGTGAAGATACAACCCAGAGACAGAGAAAAGAGAGGAAGCAGGTGCTGTGTGTTGTCCGTTTTCAGCTGATATTTCCGCTACTGCAGTTACTTTTGTCAACTTAAATTTGTAAGAGTGCGCCTTACAGTTTTTCTTGGTGCACCAGTGCGCCCCAAAAAAATGTTAGTTGCACTCTCACAAATTTTGGGTGCATGTGTGGCCAAAATGGTTGCACTCTGGAGCCCTGATATACTTCTGTTCAATTTCAAATAACTTGTATTCATCTTTTTACTGATTTACATCAGCTGGTTGTGCATATATATCACTGTTAATCCACATTTTACTTTAACCCATGAGCGTACCTCTTCTAATTTATACATTACTTTAGGTAATATACTGTACATTTGTTTAAAAATAACATTAGTCCAGCACATGTCCTTTATTTTTACCAGTATTTTCATATTTGTGTGTTTTTTCTGATGAAACCAAACCTCATGTTTATTCTCTTCCCTTGTTGTTACAAATCCTTTGCTAAATGCCACTTCACCTTGTTGATTTTTAGTTTGCCCTGTCTTCAAGTTTTGATGTACAGCTTATGTTTGCATTACCAGGACCAATCATACATGAGTTTTCTTTTATTTGTACTTTTTGTTGTGCTGACTTTTATGCCCTGGGAAAATGATTTAAACACCTTATTAATAAAACTCTTCTTCTATTTGACCCAAAGGTTAACATTCAAGGTTCTCTACATTCAGCTTACAAGGGGACATAACATGCGAATTTCAGAAAGTTTCACTGGTAATCAAATTCGCTGCCTTGAGATATACCTCTTCAAATTCACCATGTTTGTCTGTTCAGAACTACTTGATAAATAGAAGTTATAATCTTTACTCCCTACTTCACTTTGGACCTTCTGTTGAAGGCAACTGCAATCACTGTCTTTGAATCTTTGCTCCAAAGCTGCACTGTACAACCCGAGGCAAGGCAAGGCCGAGCCTGTCCACGTCCTTGACTCATGCCATCACATATTGTTTCAATAATGGGAGAGGGTTTGAAAGACTAAAGCAATTTAAACATTGCTTTAGACTCTTGTTAAGCTCTCTTTGTAATACACCCTGGGTGCTGTAGGACTCTGCAGATTAACACTTGGCTGCTACCTTGACAGACTACTGTATGCCTCTATTTCTACTCCTTAGGTCTGGATTTTTACTTACCATGTTATTTGGTTCTCCTTCCATTTCAAATACCTCTCCAATAGAAAAGCACCTCATTGTTGAGATGGTCATAACTACGATTTGATCCTTTGCTCCCCTCCTTTCACCTGAAACATGGCTTTTGTCTGTGGTGTGGGAATCAATTCTATCAGGTGACCTTCCTCCTCATTTCACAGACATACACCATAACAATAGCGCTGCTTTCACACGTCGAATTAAAAAGCAGGCTCACATTCATATACGTGATCAGAGCCTTGCAGCACATTCACATTTGAGTTGTGAATGAGGGGAAAAATCCAGGTCCTCTGTTTATGCCTCTGCGGCTACAACATACATCTGCTCTTCATAATGGAGCCAGACATTTCCACACATGAAGTAGTTAAGTGAAATATTTGATTGGATCAATTCTTCATTATATTATAAATTTCACACACTTTCAGGCCTGACCTTGATGGAGACATTTGTGCTGTTTCTACATCCCACTGTTGCGAAAACGCTTACAGAAAGTGTCAGCTAAGTACTGTATGCCTCGGTGGCAGCAGGGTTTACAAACAGCAGCATGGCTCTCCAAGGCCAAGTACTGGCCTTCCTCATGATTCTCAACAGTGGACAAGTGCTAAAGTTATTCAAGTCAAGTAATGCCCTTTCATGCAACCATAAAACTGATATTTTGATGGAAAATACCAGACATTTCACTAGCACTCAATAAAGGAACTTATTTTTTTCACTCAACTCACCACTTACGCACAAAAAGTCTCCTCCTTTCTCACCCTCTTCTCCAGCAGGCAGAGGAACATAACAGGGCAAAAATGTTAAGACCGATTGCCCTACACTCCACAACTCCTCAAATCACACAGTGCACTGTTGTTATGTTGGAAATGGAAATATTCAACAGCAGAGGTACAACTGTAAACAGAGCAGACAGCGTTGTTGCACATGGATCAGTTGGTTAGCTTTCATATGAAAGGCCAGTGGTTCAGTCCAGGCTACTTCAGTTACATGTCAATGTGTACTCAGAAGAGACACTTTAGTTCAATTCAGTTTTAAAAAAGAGCTTTATTGGCACAAATGCTACTGAACAGTACTGCCAAAGAAATTGAGGAAAATAAAAATGATTGAAATCCAAAAGGAAATATTTGGTGATAAAGATATATACTCACTGGTCACTTTGAGATTTGAGTGATTTGAGTATGTATTTACACTTACATGTAAATACATAGGACTCTAGCCAAGTGGCCAAATGCCAGGTTGGTGTCAAGACAAAACAAAACAAACATCAATAATAGAAATAAAAGCCACAGAGTATATTGAAATTGGCAACACACATAAACTGTAGACAACCTGAATGGCATACAGTAACAAATATAATGGACCGAGAGTTGGGGAACTATGGGGATTATACACAATGTGCTGGCTGCCTTAGAGCCCAGGTCCTCGTTAGATTATACTCAGAACTGCCTGCATTCTTCATGGCATAAATTCAGCAAGGTGCTGGAAATATTCCTCAGAGATTTGGTTCATGTTGACATGATGGCATCATGCAGTAGCTGCTGATTAGTCAGATGCCAATCTATGATGTGAATCTCCCAAAGGTGCAGTATTAGATTGAGATCTGGTTACTGTAGATGCCACTGGAGTACAGTGAGATCACTGACATGTCCAAGAAACCCATTTGATATGATTTTAGCTTACTGATGTGGTTTATTATCCTGCTGGAGGTAGCCATCAGAAGATGAGTATTCTTTGGTCACAAAGGGGCGGACATGGTTCACAAGAACACCCAAGCCAGCCTGACCAACAGCCAACACCACCAGCCTGATCAGTCGACACATGACGGGGTGGATATACGCTCGCATGCTGTTTATGCCAAATTCAGAACCCACCAGCTTATGTTTTAGCAGAAAGTGGGGCTCGTCGTTCCTGGCAACATTTTTCCAATTTTCTGCTTACCACTGCTGATGAGCCTGTGCAAATTGTAGACTTGTTGTCTTGTTCTTAGCTTGTATTTAGTTTCATACGGTGTAGTTGTCTATTGCTCTGTCCATGAGCTTCATGACCCAGCATGCAAAATGTGTATGTGCGTTGTAATGTTCTTATACTTGAGGTGGGAATCTTTCCTTAAAATCTGATTTGATTGGATGCAATTCTGAAGGTGAACGTTCAATTCAGAATCAATTTCTGACTCAAGCCTATTCATGATTTTCTCTTAAAGCTCTCTTTGTTTAAAAGGGTGCTTATGTCAAGATTGATTATATTCTGTTTTGTACCTGACATTGACACATCTCAGGAGAAATGGTTTTATTACTCCAAAGAGGTAAAAAAAAATAGTGACAATTAAATATAGCTAAGCTTTTACATTCTAACTCGTTTGATAAGCTATATTTTTCTTTTTTTATCTTTATTTCAGATTCTTTGTTTTTATGTTTTGTGGTATCATTATTTTGTTAAATGTTTTATTCTTAATTTTTTGTTGTTGTTGTGTGTGTTGTGTGGAGCACTTTGAATTGCCTTTTTGGTGAAACGTATTATTCAAATAAATTTGCCATGCCTTGCCTAAAGCCTTTATCTTTAATATTATACAGGCGTTAAGATCGAAGTTAATAAAACTGTGCAGGGGTGCAGTGGTCACTTGTCAGGAACATTACTGTTCCCTGTTTTTCTTTTTATAACTGTGGGTGGTGGCCTGTAAAATGAGCACGAACATTTTTGTTTCCAGAGTTTGCAGATTGAAAACATCACGTCAGGCTCCATGTTAGCCATGTTAGCCATGCCATTGTTGAATGCAACGAGCACTCACACACTTGAAGGAGGGGACGAGTTTGTCTTTGCTGCTTCTTATAGAGACATCACTGCAGTGAGGTAATAGGGGTCACAGGGAACCAACAGGTGAGGCAGCAAGATAACAGAGTAACGGAACACTGATAGCTAATGGGCTAGCTTTAGCAGCACACCTGGCTGGTGCCAGCATGCACCTCAGTTACAATTGGGCACTACAGAAGTCTGCTACAGAATTTTCTGGTGCTCAAACGGAAAGAAAAAACTTCTTTTTAAATGTTGATTTCTATTTTGAATTGACGTCAAAATCTTAGAGAGTAACAATTGTGATTTTGATATGAATTAATTTTGACCCCCTCAATACCTTGTTGTTACAAGTTGTTATATTAATTACTGTTGTCTTTCCATCATCTAAAAGCCAGTCTCCTGTTGGTTTCTGGCCGCAACAAGGCATTTATGCCCAGAGAGCTGTAGCTGACTCAACATTTTCTCTTTTTGGGCCATTTTCTGTAAACCCTAGGGTTGTTTGTGCATTAAAATCCCATTTGATAGGCAGTCTCTGAAATACTTGGCCTGCCAACAACCATGGCACATTCAAAGCCACATACCTGAATGCATTCAGTTGTTGCCATGTGATTGGCTAATTAGATATTTGTTAACAAAACTTAGTGAGTTTTCCTATTGAAGCAATCCAGAGAATGTAAAAGTGATAATTGTATTTATTAATGCTTAATAAAGGTTGTTGTAGAGTATTTACGAGAAAAAAAGTTCAGATCATATAATGAAGAGAAGCAACAAAAATATTTGTGCGTGTGAATGTTTTGAAGGCTAAATATTTGTATGCGTCAGTGTGTTTATCAGTTTTACTTTAAACTATACAGGCTAAATGTGTTGTCTGGGGAAATTTGTTCCCTAACGTGGCCTGTTAATTGGGGCAGGACTTGAGGAAATGGAGCTCTGTCCTGTTAACTGCCACAGTGGGGGCAGAGACTGTTTCTCTGTGAGCCAGCTCTTTTTGTGATGACCCAGCTCTACAGCCAGTCACTGGTCACTGAGTCTGTATCTCATCAAGACTTTCAGTCTTCCAGTTTGAAGTCTCTGTTCACAGCCAAATAACTCTAACTTGTTTTGTTTTTGGATTATTTCTTTCCAATATTTTAGATTGAAAAGATTGCTCCTGCTGCTGAGTCAATGTGTTGAAAGTATTCAATTGTGATAAGCTTTACAAGTGGGGTTGAGTATTTACAACAACGTCATGGTACAACACAGATTCCAATCAGGGTTGTCACAAAATATCAGTATAAAGGCAAACATCTTTTTTTATTCTTGCAGATAGAAGCTGTCTGTGAAATCAAGGTTTTTTTGAGAGGTAGGAAGGGACTGTAGTTCTTGAAAATATATTTTACTTTAGTTATATCATTACTGCAGAGAAAAAAAGGAAAATACATGAATAACTGGATAAAGGAAAAGCACACCATCTTATTCTAGGTCACATAACTTCCTTCACTCAGTTTTCACTAACTTTATGTACATTTTTTCATGTTGTCATGGTTGAAGACAGTTTCCACTTCTTTCTGCAACCATTTCAGGAGTATTTTGCCAAAGCAGGGATGCAGTGGTTGGAGAGTAATTTGACTTTAATTGTTAATTTTTTTCCAAGTTTTCTGTAAGTAAAACAATAATATTTTTATTGTGATGATTTTAGGCCACAATAATGTAAGGTGAAAATATGATACTGTGACAGCACTGATTCCACAGGGGGTCGTGATGGGATACGTGTCAAGATACACTTAAATTTTTGATATTTTTTTATTGCTTCTAGGACTCACACTCATGACAACAGCTTTGTTTTATTGCAAGACACTTGCTTAAGGCAGCCTTGGGTCTGATTAAATGATGTATCTTTTTAAGTTTGGACAACCTTAGAAGATGCAAGAAAATCTTAAACCACCCCAGTAAAATGTGTGCGTGAGAAACAATTGTTTTATATTAGTCAAAGCACAAAATGAAACATATACAACAAATAAGATCAAATTCAGTTTTGCATATTTCTGTAAACCTTGGGACAATGCAGGAAAGCCCTTTCACTAATCAAGCCTCCAAGTAACAATCTTGAAGGCCTTCAATTGTGATACTTGTTTAGAAATTCGCTGTTTACACACCATAAACCCTTTGACGGGGGTGCTGGTTTGGCGGAGTGGTTAGCAACCAGGCGCGTCCCATGTATACTTCTGCCGGTCCAGGTTTGAATCCTACCTGTGGCCAGTTTGCTGAGTGTCTTCCCCTACTCTCTCACCCCCTTTCACAAGCCTATCCACTGGCTCTCTCCTATCAATAAAGGCACAAAATGCCCAAAAATTACATAAAAAAACCCTTCAACTGAAAAATCAATGGTTTTAAATGGTCAGTGGAGATGTAAGCCTAATTATTAGCTAACTCTGATGTTAATACTGTATTTTTTGGAGAATATGTGTACAGGTCAACAAACATAGGATCATATGCTGCTGATCTTCATTTACAGTACATACCCTTTGGTTGATGTTAATACATTTTGAAGGCACTCCACAGGGCCTGGGGCACCCCTGTTGAGAAAAGACTGATATAGAGGTTGTGAGTCACACCAGCCTTTATCAGCTAATAAGGGACAGAATGGTCATTTTATTTCTGAAAATATTTATTTTCTTGAGTCAACTCGCCATTTTTCCAAACTCTGCATGTAGAGTATGTTTATGTGAATTCAGCTGTGATTATGATGCCTATGTTTTGTGGCTAAAATACCACTTTTGAGCGAATAATTTCTTGTGAGTTATTTAAATGGGATGAATGGGGTTTAGGAATTAAAGATACTGACTTAGCATGATAAAAGATCCATCATAAAGGACAAGAAGTCTTTCAACAGTCACTGTACTCCGCTATCTAACAGCAACATAGCCAGCTCTGCATCTGACTTTCAAAAGCTTTTATGTGCTCTAGTCCAGCTACCTGCTCGGTCACACTCATTTTCATCTATTTGGCCTAATCTGTCACTGTCCTGCTTCGTCCTTAAGACTCAGCCATTGAGAAACACAGTATGGAGATAGGCTCTCCACTTGGCTGATTGACTGATGCCAAACTTACATAGTGCTATAAACAAATGACTAAGGAGGGGGCCCTCTGGGAAAAATAGAGCCTTTTAGTGGAAAATTATCTTTGGAAGCTTCACACAAACATTTACAGTAGTAGATAAACGTTTGATCCAAACTGGCTTTTTGGTGTTTTTTATTGGGACATTTTTTGTTATTAGGAACACATGTGACATTTTTTGTTGTAGCTCAACCGTGTAAAGCTGATAGCGCCAGTTCTTAAAAAATGAAACATGGATATCATCTGGCAAATTTGAGCTTTATTCATTCAACAAATCCAAAATAGCATGAAAATAAAAGACCTGGTTGGCAGAGTAAAGATCATTTCTCCTGCATAAAAAAGATCATTTCTCCTGCATCTTCCATAGACACATACTAAATCAAATTTATTTTGAGTTTCTTAAGTATTGTTTACTCTCTGCCCCTCATTGACCATCTGAGGGCAAAGGGTGATTGAGTAAATGGGCAACAACTTGACACACCAGATTGATGGTTTCACATATCCATGTGGTGTATTTCAGGTCCATCTGTGGGAAATCCCATAGAAATTGGTTGGGAAAGGCAGAACTTTCAAGAAAAACTGAAAGCAAATATTTTTTTTGTTACATTTATTATTGCCCAGAGCCTAGCCGTCACTTTCTGAACCAACACTCTTGTCTATTTGTCTCAGAAAGCGGACTAAAACATGGAAAACAGTCATTTAAGCTTAAACTCTGCAAGATGGATCTGCCTTATAGCAAACATAGAATCTTGTCCAAACAGCTTTTGCAAGGTTAAATATACATTTCTTGAATTAGCAGTTTTAATAGTATGACTGTTTTAGAAACAAAGAAATTGTATTGCATTAAGATGGAACAATTTAAAATAAGTACAAACTGTTTTGAAATATGGGTTTGGTAGATTAAGTTTTTGGCTGTTACTATGCTTCCTGACAATTAATCCTATACTTTTGGGAAGCCTATTTATTCCCCTTTTTAATGGTGCACACATTAAAACAACATTTGGAGTGCACATGTATGCAATAAGCAGCAGAGCTGAGCATGTAAGCTGTGCCCATTAGAAATTTGACTGATCTTCTCTGTCAATGCCAGACAGTTTTGCATTGACTGACATGTTATCAAAGACAAGTTAAAGGTTTGAATAAATAACTTCAACTCTTAGTTCAGGATATGTGCATTTTAAAGGGTATTTCTGGTTATAGGTTCGGCATTGGTTGGTAAATTACAAATAAGTGTCAACAAAAGGTACAAAAACAATGGAGGTAAAATCAAGATTGTGATGCTTTCCATAAGATAAAAACATTGTGATGCTTATTTTCCCATATCACTTACCCTTGTATCTTATACATATTGTTTTCACTCTTAATGTTGTTAATTGAAATTCTACAAAATCCATGCGGCCATCGTGTCCCATGTCCATTAATAATACTTACACTATCTCTTTAGTTTAATTTTTACAGTATTACATTTTGTGATATTGAACTTAAAATGTAATACATGGTTGAATTGTGATAAAAGCTGATGAAAAGCTTTCTTATGTTGTCATTTTTTAAACTCGGATACCCAAAATCAAAGGCTGAAAGTAGATCATAAAGCTGTTTCACAGTGCTGTTAATACACAAGTCGCTTTCCTCCTGCGTGCGCATGTGTGCCTCCTAACTAATGGGTTAGTGTCTGTGATAATAGCCTGCACTAAGGCCCTTTGTACCTGTTGTACACCGCTGTTTAACGGTGTGAAGAACTGACTGAGGGCTTTGTTAGAAAAAAACCTCATCCCTTCTGCTTTTCTTCACATCTCTTAAGGACTAAAAAACAACCATTCAGTCGTCTTCACCGAGGGCGCACTGATCTAACGCTAAACCTCTCCAAGTGCGCGCATTTGTGAGGAAAAATGCCCCAAGCCTTTCAGACTGACAGGCTCGACCATCATCATGTATGAGCCTCAGGCACACAAGTGAGCCCTCAGGTTTAATCAAACTTTTTTTTAAGTATATCTCCCATGAAAATCAGCTCGGTCTCTCTGGCATTTGTGTGTCGAGAAGCTCTCCATCTTTTCGTTCCCTTCGAGTGGTCGATACATTAAAACTTGAACTGATTGATTTCAGAATGCTGGGCCATCAGTGTCCTTACGCAGCCGCTAACTACATCTGAAGTATCCTAGTCATCAGGCTTTAGGCCAGGGATTGATAATAGCTTGACCGGCAGGGCCTATCTTACCCATCCTTTTTCAGGAGGTCTTGTATTTAGCACCCGGAGCACTCGTGGCAAATCTCAAACAGCACGAGGGTATTCACGGAGCGGCTGAGTGCTGCGCTTTCTCCCTGCGTCTCTGAGCCTCATGAATACATTCCAACTCTAACTAACTACTTCTCCTTAATGCGGAATTTCAAGCGAGCGATGAGGCCAATTTATTTATTTGTATTCTTTGCGTCTTAGCGCCACTCTTGAGCGCAGTGATGGCAGGGAGGATAATCTCTGTCTTTCATCAGCAAAGTGGCCCCGCACAAAAACCCCATCAGTAGTGCATTCGCTATTGATTGATTGTCGCTCCTGCACTACCAGGCAACACCATTATTATCATGCACGGATTCCAGGCTGCCCACAATAAAATCATTGTCTTGATTTAAGTTATCCAGCCCCCGAGGTGTCATAATAGCACGACTGGTGGTTGCCTCATCTTGCTTTCTTCCTTTACAATTACCAGCTTTCCCGCTCATCATCTGAACAGCAAACACGCATCAACATGTATGCTCTTATGGCGACCTTTGAAGCACGAGAGGATCTTCCATCTGCGTGAAAACGCGTCCTCTGTACGTGCAACAGGTGGAGTGAGACGCAATGAGGAGAATCAAGGCGATTTCATAAAAGTTGATTCGATAAGAAAAATAAAGCAGGGAGTTATAATGCAGGTCTTTTCTGCTTCACTCCTTGTGTTTATGAAAGATATTTTTGTATTTATACTATGAAGCAATACAACTTCTTATCATGTTATTTATATAGCCTAAAGAATTGCCTCTGCAACATGGATAAGCTTAATAGTCTGGCATGGACAACAATTAGGAGTTAAATGGCTGCTTCCAAGCAAATACCCAGAGTTTCCATAAAATATTATAAGATATCAGAGAATAGAAAATCAGTGTAGGGTTGCACAGCAAGATATTGTGATATATTGGTGCGTTGATATTTTATGTACACTTCTAAAAACAAGTGAACCCACTCAAGATCCATTTTTATAAAGTATGAAACCATTCAAGAGTAAATAAGCAGACAGAAACATTTTTGAGAAAAAATATCTCTATTTTCTAATCTGTCAAGCCCTAGATCACACAAGTTCAGGATGATGTTTTTTTTTTAATATCAATCTTTAAAGTCAGTATCTGCAGGAGTGAATTGCCCACATTGACATTCAAATTTAAATAATTTTGCAATTATTTTAGTTGACTGTATGCTAACATATTTGACCAACTATTTAAAGGATTCTGTCATTCCTATTATGCATACGTTTTTTAAAAAAGAAGGGAAATCATTAGCTGACAATACAGTTTGTCAAAGACACTAAAGTGATCCAGTCGGTGAACATCACAACTTTTAAGTGCAGAAGATAAATTATCCACTTCTTTTTACCGATGCATTATGGGTACTCTACACAAGCACTTTGCAAACATTCTGTTTAGAGATAATTCAAATGCTGACTTTGCACTTTTGGGATAGGTAGGGTCTGGCCATCATAGCTTTATATTTTGGATTATTTATATTAAAAGAGAGGAAGAACACATTTTTACATGTGAGTGAATTTCTGAGCTTATGTCCCAATATAGGTGACACATCCCAGGAGATTCAACGTGTCAGTGATCACAAGGAAAATCAAATCATTTTTTTTTCAACAAAGGCTTGTGCAGTGGTTCTTCCAGTGTTTATTCTCCAACAAAATGACTACAAACTTTGGTTGACTCGTAAAAACAATTCAGAGTGGCTGGTCAGTATCTTTGTGTCTGCATGCTGCCATTTTTCTGTTTGGTGCAATTTATTTGTGTCTGTTTGAACATTGGCATAAAATCACATGACTTAAATACTCGACCCAAACCTGCTTGTCTATTTCATAAAGACAAGTAGGGCTGTTCATTGGAAGGGAATCTGGAGATATCACATCTATCCTGTTACAGGGGTGACATTAGGATATACTAATTTATGATGTATTGTGATACTACGAACAGGGTGATATAGCACTTTAAAACCATCTCAAAATAGAGATTCCTGATCTTACAAAAGCACTGTTCCTTCGAAAAGGAAACACATGATGGTCTTTCCCCTTGACAGGAAATAACACAGAGAAAAACAAAGTTAAATATTAAATATCTGCAGCTAAGAGGCAAAGGCTAAACTATGACAGGAAAACAAGATTTCCAATATATTGCCTACCAGGACGTATTGGTGTATTAATGTTTTCTTACTCCTCTAAAAGCAGCTGCACCCCCTCAAAAACCTCCCCCCTTACAGTCCCTTTAACATCTTAGTCCCCCCAGATACAAAAACCATGGCAGGGTTGCACCAGCACTTTTACTTAAACTTTAATTATTCATGTGTGAATTATTCCAGTCAGTTACACTTGTCCAGGCATCTGAGTCCTGAGAAAAATCATAAAATTAAAAGACCAGTCATCTTTAATACAACTTTTTTGCACTCTTTCCATCTCTGCAGACAACAGTGGGTCATTTTTTATACGTTTTTGAGATCATTATTGTCACGAGTTATAAGACAAATACTAACAAATGACACATTTCTAAGTTCTTTCAGGCATTTTTGTTAAAAATGAAGTTGTATATGATTTTTCTTAAATATGGCTCAACCTTTTGTCACAGTAGGCAAAAAGTTGATTCATAAAGGGGTCGTTTATGAAGCTGATTAATGTAAGTAATTCTTTGCTTTGATACCGAATGAAAAGTTTCAAAGAACACGTAATAAAGTAATTTCGTCATCTCTGCAGTTTGGGTTACCTTTCACTTTAATATTTTTTTAGCTTAATATTACGTTTATAGATCATAATGTCAGTATGATAAGACTATTGTTTGAGTGTTGATTCATTGAAGAGCATTGCATGCTCCCCTGGTGTTGGTCTGTTGTGCATTAAGCTTGACGTTTGAATTGAATCAATGTTAAATGATGGATTAGATACAAAATGATCATAAGACATCCAAGGGAAAAATTATGATTGTAATTGAATTAATTGATTTAGTATGACACTTCTTTTAATGTCACTATCTTTACCAAAGGTGCAAGACAATATTAAAGTTATGCTCCATCACTTGTTCAAAACAAACTGTTAGAGGTCTAATTTTATTAAATGAGTCTGCTATTACAATGAATTCTGGGGATTGACTTTAATTTTAATTCTGTCTGAAAACACTTTAAAGCTTCAGTTTTTGTATAAATGGGGATTCATACTTGTGGGTCTGAGCAGATACACCTGTTAAAAACAGATGTTTGGTCTTATACATGGTTTAATTTGTATTTTAACACTTTTACATATCACCTGAAATGTGCTCTCCAATTTGGGACAATAAGTATTTTCGTCTTCGCTCAAAGTATTCCCATATTTTACATTAGTTATGTTCATTTGGGGGCACCACCTCTGTCCCGTTTGTATATCTGACATGTATAGCTTTCAGAATATATCCTTGTATTAGCATCGAGCTGAAGCATGTGATGTTACCTTCCTCTTACCTTTTGGTGTGACGCTGGCCACGCCCTCTCAGGTGATGTCACAGACTTGGATGTTTGTCTTTCGATTTTCGAGTCTCGGTGTATCGTTGGAGTTTTGCTTGTGACAGAAATTCGCAGCTGTTTTTAAGCCTTCTTGATTTATTGATGTCACGAATAACCTATTTATATTCTGATTTATACACTGATTTATTATTATGAAAAAATATGATTAAATATTGCAACAACTATTTAATCACAATCACGTGCTTTTTTGAGTCTTTTGGTGAATTACATGTGTGAGCTGATAATAATTCCCTTATATAAATGGTTAAGTTGGGGTCGTATTTATTCGTATGTTATTAGTCTTTTGTTTTACATGTAATTCTTTTAGTTTCCTTTTATTTTGCTTATAGAGCTTTAATCTGAATGAGCTGGCTATTTTTTAAATAATCTCTAAAGCAGACATTTTATTTCTTTTTCGGCTTCAATGTTATAGTTTTTTTTACAGCTTGTAAAAAATGAAATTAATTAAGTTTGCAACAATAATGGTTATTTTCCCTTCACCTGGTTCCACTGATTGTAGATTCTTGTTCCTGTAACTTCTGTTTTTCTGCGTAAGTCACGTCATATTTTGGCACTGTGGCCTCCGCGTCCACAGCCTGCGTCTGTTCCCTCTGTGGACAAACGTGGATCACAAACATTGAGTGTTAGCAGTCCGCCTCGTGCGTCCCGAGTCTTTGTGAATCACGGTGACCTCGGTTATCAATC
The DNA here is from genome assembly GCA_036419115.1 of Scarus forsteni. NCBI lineage: Eukaryota > Metazoa > Chordata > Actinopteri > Labriformes > Labridae > Scarus > Scarus forsteni. The sequence continues at coordinate 37,038,541 of JAZDUH010000451.1, forward strand.
ATTGTATCAGGGTATCTAATGTAAACGCAAGCGTGGCGTGGATAACATGCCACATCTGCTCGCTGCTTCATGGTTACCAAGCGATTTATTAGAGCGCCCCGCGTGAGGAATAATAGGAGGCAGCGCAGAGATCAACCGGCAGCTCCCTCATAACCACCACAATTATCTCTTAAACATGTTGTTGTAACTTTATCATTCACCTGCATTTGGCCCGTGGATACTTTGGTGTCCCTAAAGCTTCCCCGAAGAGACAAAACTCGCCGTGCGCTCAAGGGGGAGCCGTGTTTGCGCTCAACACCAATTTATTGCCGATGAACATATGGCCAATATTTTGTCTCACGTCATAGCACGGGGGGAGAGAGAGAAAACAAACAGGCAGCAATGTTAGCGAGTCAGCAAGAGCAGAGCCACTTGGCCAGCTATGCAAACGCTGTTGGACAATCTGAGAAGAGGAGCACTTGCTTTCTGGGTATATAAAGCACATCAGGCTTATCTCTGCACGCACTCCTGACTCCCATTTGGAGATATTTCATTAACTGCGCGCGCTGTCTTAACGCTGGCAACACATTGAGCCCCCCTCCAGTCTAGGTAAGCGGCCCATACATTACTTTGTGTTTTAACAGCCTCATACACACTGATTATTGGCTTTTGTTGCAATTTTACGCGTATTTGCGCGCAGTTTAGTCCTTGACTGTACAATGACCCTTACATGTTTAAAATGGAATATTTATTGAAAGTAGGCCTGATTGATTTAACCTGCTGTAGTTGGTGATCATAACACACTCATATGAGCAGTGGGTGTTTGTTTAAATGATATATTTGTGTCGGTTCACTGTGAGAGTGGCCCTTTTTGTGTCTGCCTCAGCTTGGGGAAAGTATCTTTGCAGTGTGTGAAAATATACAAAAGTGATCCCTGAACTTTCTCTAATCTGAACAGAGGTTTGCAGAAAATTCACATTTCTCTCAACCCAACAAAAATAAAATATGACATGATTAAGACACTACATGATTTGTTGTTAGTGCGTTAAGTTTCAGCAGCTAATTTATGGAAAAGACACAAATGTGCAGAGTGGACATGGCTGAAGTTAAAGCGTGTTTGCCTGCAAAGGGAGAGTCACAAATACTTATTATTCCTCACATCATAACATCTGTGTGATGTCACTGCATGAATCCCAAACATGATGGCCTATTATAAGTTGTCTAATTGGGTGCACACAACAAGCACCCCCTGTTGTTTCTGAAATGCGCCGGTAGAGACCGCTAGAGCTCTACAGATGTCAACAGCTGTTCTTGTTATTACTGCACTCACACACAGGCTGCCTAACAAGAAGGACAACTTGTCTGTACTTGTGCCATCCCGAGCGGGACAGCTCAGCTCCTCCTGGAGAGGCTGATTCATTTATTTATTTCATTAATTTCATTATTTTATTATTTATGCCTCTGAGTGTCCACACATTTACACATTATAGTTTCCTCCCTCTTTTTGATTTAAGGTTCAGAGGCACGGGCCGTTGCCCCCCTCCCCTCCTGACAGTGTCAGTGAGATACTGGAAAAGGAAGTGATTAAAAAATAATAAACCCATTTTTACCAATTCGTCTTACATGGAGAAAGATTAAGGCGAATGGCACAGCGTGGCATGAAATTCAGCGTTACAAATAAACTGGTGGTTTAACAAATGAAGGCATCTCCTCGGGGCACGAGCGCACTGCTATAATCTCACCGTGACATGTTTAATCATTAGAGGAAAGGAGACGAATAAAGACTTTTGCCCTGGAGGGAAAGGTGGCTGGATTTCTGTTTAAAGCAGAAGGAAAAAAGGGAAAACGGGCTTCAAAATGATTTCTAGCCTGAAGCCAAGTCTCCCCAGGCCATGGCTTAGCCCCCATAATAAATAAACCGGACCCGCTTTACCTGCATATTATATATAGGCTTTTAATCATAGAGGGGAGAAATCGGTCTTGTCACTCTGTACATTTATCACGGCCACCCCGAGGCAGCCGGGGTTACCTTTATCAAAGACTAACTCCCAGCCCGAGGCTCCCCAACACGCTGAAATTCAGCGATTAAAGCAGCCAATGATCAACATTATTATGGATTCTCCTGCGGCATTCTTATTTGTGCATTCAATCGAAAGATTTATTTAATCAAGAATATAAAAAGCTCTTTCTTCACTTATTTGGGAACAATCGTGGGCATGAATTTTTAGGAGGGAATTATAATTAATCAGACGGGGCCCGGGTTTTTTGGGGTTCATCCGAAAAATTAATTGTTTTTGGATGAGTCCATTCTGCTGTACGTTTGATTGCAAAGCTGGGATCTGAAAAAAATGTAACGAGCTTTAATAATGAGCCAGTCAGCTCGGTGGCTTATAATATTAAAATGGAAGCACTGGCGAAACTGGTGATAGCATAATTACAGCAGCAATGATCATATAAAAAAGGTTAGGCTTGTGCCGTTTTACGCACAGAAGTCAAATGAGGGAATAGTTTTACTGTGTGTCGTTTGGGTGTCAGGGCTGAAGATTTAATGTCAGCTGAACTCAAATTAGCCGACTGATGGGAAGCAGCAGCCCTGCGCAGCGCTTTGTCCTTTAAATCCTGGTGCATCTGCAGCTCAGAGGCCCTTTTCAGCGGATCGTCTCTCTTCTTGTAACCCCCCAATGCATACAAACACTTTTTTTTTTTTTTGTTACGCACACGGTCCTAAATAAAGGCTGGACAAGTTTTGGCAATTAAAAGGGAAGGCAGGGTGTCCCAACGGATTTGGAACAGATCTGACTATTTTCTAAGTTTCTTTAAAACTTGAGAGTTAACTTTCTTTTACGCCTCAGTTTTAAAATAACACCGACAACAAGCTGTTTATTAGGGAGGCAGTAAACTGATTATTATTATTATTATTATTATTATTATTATTATTATTATTATTATTATTATTGTAACCACCTATAGTAAACACAATAATAATAATAATAATAATAACAATAGTAAAGCATTTTAGAAGTGAATTATTTTCTTTAACAAAGTTGTAAATTATCTCATCATGCAGCATCCTGGACAAACTCCCAGCATTGGGATAATTTTCCCGTCCTGGTCCCGTCTTCTTGTCCCGCTCTGCAGCCCCAGCCTGCACACTGGCCTCTGTCAGAGCGAAAATGGCACGCGGCCTGTTTGAACTACCTGTAAAAGTAAACAGGTAAACACAGAGTGATAGGCTCTCCAAGTGGAGGACGTCCACTTAGCCTGTGCACATTTACCTCTCCTTGCCGAAACCCTCGGCTCAATTGATCAAATAGTACATCCCCACGTCGCCAGTGGCCGCAGTCTGCAGCCCCCAAGTGCGCTTCCCCCATGCACCGTCACCAAAACCCTAATGTGACTTCCCCCCTTGTCACAGTGCCACACACGGCAAAACAAAAAAAAGCAAAGCGGAATGGCACGGGTCTGATAAAGTCTGCGTGCCCTGTTTTTGGCTCCTCACACTGAACAAGCCTGAGTGAAATAATGTCCCACACGGGCCCCCAAAAAAGAGAGTTTTCCTCCCTGATGAGATGCGCACTGAGGCTGCAGCCCGGGCCATTTCTGCGCCGTGCGTAAAGCTCGGTGGGTGTCTGCTGCGCGCTGGATGTCCCTTCACATGTCGGATTTAGCAGTAGAGCATTACTTGGTGGATCAGGTCAGTAACCTCTCGCTGCCTTATGGAGGCTTAGGCTGCAGCTCCAGTTGTCCATATAGCCCGATCAGCTCAATGGAGGCTTTGTGGGATGTTTGGACTTGTGATTAATGCTGGCACTCTGGTGAAATATTCACCTCAGGCCTGTGCGTCAGGTGTGTATCTACATGGAGCAAGAGCCTTCAAAACTGTGGTCCAAAAATTATGTTATTTTATTAAAACAATCTATTTAATAATTGTAGCAAAATGAGTGTAGATGTGTGAACATTGCTATTTTTGTTTTATGTATAATTCAGGGGAGAATTATAAAAACAGCAGGAAAAAAATGCAAAGAATCTTTAGAATTTGTAAAAACATTAACTCCCTCTTTTTAATTCAATTTTAGTTCAAAAGTGTGTGGAGCTAAAAGAATCTTAAAGACTCATAGTCCCAGCTATAGAAGGAGACAGACTGTGTGTATGTGTGCTTTTGCGTGAGTGCGAGTGCGTATATGTTTGTGTGTGTGTGCTGAGATGAAGGACTTTCCTTAATATTGTGGAAGGATCCAGGAATTGAATGAAGAGATAGTCCATTGAAAGCAGTTGAATGCCATGACAACTAGGAACAACCTCAGATTTATTCCAAACAGTTAGAAAGCATTGTGCGCGGGGCGTCAATCATCTATTATTTCGGCCCTGAAATAAATGCAAAAACTGCGGCCGGACAAAAGCTTCCAACAGGAGCCGGACATTTGTCTACATTTCCCCCATTGTCTGCAGCTTAGCAATCGGTTTGTATTTGTGTTTGCCCGGGTCCGACCACCCAGGATGCGCAGAGGAACTCGCTCAAAAAACGTGAAACATTGTCACCCACATCACATACTGGAGAGCAGGCGAGAGGGGAGGAGAGCGAAAGGGAAAGTCTTGAAGGGGAAGGAAAATAAAGTAAGCAACAATGATAGTCGGATTTCCACTGAAAAGGCAAGAGGGAGCACTTTAGAGGGGGCTGAAAACAAATATTAGGATGCGCTGACACGGTGGAAACTAGGAGGATAAATTCAGAAAAAAATAGAAAGGAAAAGTTGTGATTTATGGTCGAGGATTGGTGATTAAAATAGAAAAGAGCATGCGTAAAAGAATTGCACCCGGGCCTTTAGTATTTTTAGTATTTTTTAAAACATATAAAATAGGTCCAGTATAAAGAAAATTTCAAAATGGTATTTAATTTTAAATTTTGTTGTGGTAATAGCAATATTTGACATCTTACTCCAAGCATGTTTAAAATTTAAAATCCGCGTAATTGTATTATTTTGCTTTTACGCATGACATTTGGTTGGCCTACTGTCTTAAACACTCGCTTAACGCTTTCAGACAAACAGTCCTGCTTCAGTTTCAACATTCCCTCTTGTCCCTAAGCCCTGGCAAAAATATTGACACAAAAGGTTTACATAAATTATCCCCCAATATTTGAACAATAGCGGCTCATCCACGAGGTTCCCATCGCTCCAAAATAGACAAAACTTTACGCACCGCATTCCGGAATGCTGTGTTTCATTTAAAAAAAATAGATATGAATATTATTGCCACGAAAGTTGAAAAGAAGGAGCTTCCGTGGGAGCAATTTGTTAAAACGGTCTTTTTAAGTATTGTGAGTATAAAGCTACTTGGAGGTTCTTTGTATGTAAATAGGGTGTAAAAAAGGCCCTCCCCGTCTTTGTAATTAATTGACACGTTATACCACTCATCATGCTCTGAAGCACCAATGGTAGAGGCTCGGATCTCCCCAAAACCCACAATTTCACATCTGCAAACACTGTCTTCATCCACTTGACTCCTAAGACCCGCCCACACGTGGCCAACCTTTCGCGTGTTTTAATGCTTTTTCACTGCAGGTTCATGTGTTGAGACCAACCTTATATGGACTGATCGGACAAGGTAATGGCTTATTTCCCTCTAGCACCCAGCAGTAGCACAGTATCCATGAGCCACATATAGCACTTCAGCCACTTTGGCATTCTTCCTGGACTTACAGACACTGAATCCACAGCTACTTGCTTAGGCAATGGTTATCCACAGAGGCTGCTTTGACTGTACTACTTCAGCGTAGAGCGACTCTTTTACTCGTCCCATTTTTTTTCCACCCCTGAAACATCGCCTCTTGCTTCCTTTTTTCCTCTTTGGTTTTTTGTGTTGCAGAAACGGCGGATTGCGCGAGAAGCTGGTGCGGCAACTTTTCCCTGCATATTTCCCCCCCTCCACCAGAATATGTCGTTGACCAACACAAAGACGGGCTTTTCTGTAAAGGACATTTTGGACCTTCCTGACACAAATGACGAAGAGGGATCTATCACCGGAGCGGAGGAAGACACGGAGGGATCGGAGACCACATCCACGACGAAAACCACTGGAGTTTTGGTGCAAAGTCCTCTAGAAAACGTTCAAAATCTGCCTTTAAAGAACCCCTTTTATGACAGTAGTGACAATCCTTACACACGATGGCTTGCTACTACGGACAGTATTCAATATTCATGTAAGTAGAGTCTAAGATTATACCCTGATTTTGCTCATAATGACTTTTGTGTGATTATTTTAAAGCTCATGCGCTTACATTAAGTCATAATTGATGGCACGCAGCTTCCAAATCCACCCTTACGGTACCCTTGGGTGGCGTGCAGCATTCATCTTTATGCACCGTGCACTGCTGCGCTCGTCTTGAGGCGTTTACAGCTCAACAAATAAATGCATGCAGTGTTTACGAAACACGCACTTTTCATTGTGAGATTTGGATCGATGAAGCACCGTGGGTAAACACGGAGGCTGAAAGTTATTCAGAGTAAGAAGCACGGTGCAAAAATCTCAGAGTGCATTCTGTGAGGGGATTTACAGGCAGACAATGCACCTTTTAATGCTTCACTGAGCCGCTCTGCTCGTTCACATTGGAGCTGAGGGGTAATTTTTGGGGCTTTTTGCGCCAAAATCAGCCTAAAGAGTTGAAATAAACCAACAGGTCATTTTTTTATTCCATTGTTCTGAGTCGTCTGTGGCTGTGGATGTTGTTAATCCCATGCGTAATGTTGTATTTTTAATTGCCCCATCATTACCAGGTTATTTTTGTTTTTACGCACTAAACCGTCCGAACTTTTACGCATGAACGCATGCCTTGATGTTGTGATAAACATCCCTGAGAACTTCACAACATAACATTTTGACAGTGTTCCTCCCGTTTCTTGCCGCAGTGCACGGCCTCTCCGCCAGCTCACAGGACTCGGCCAAGTCCCCAGAGCCCTCCGCGGACGACGAATCGCCGGACAACGATAAGGAAACTTCCAGCAGCGGCGGCAGCGACTCCGGCAAGAAGCGGAAAAGGAGGGTGCTGTTCTCCAAGGCGCAGACCTACGAGCTGGAGCGCCGCTTCAGACAACAGAGGTACCTGTCCGCACCGGAGAGGGAGCACCTGGCCAGCCTGATCCGCCTCACCCCGACCCAGGTGAAGATCTGGTTCCAGAACCACCGGTATAAGATGAAGAGAGCCCGGGCCGAGAAAGGTATGGAAGTGACCCATCTCCCTTCTCCCAGGCGGGTGGCCGTGCCCGTCTTAGTCAGGGATGGAAAGCCTTGTCACACTCTTAAAGCTCAGGACTTGGCGGCCACTTTTCAGGCCGGGATCCCCTTCTCGGCTTATAGTGCCCAGTCGCTCCAACACATGCAGTATAACGCGCAGTACAGCGCCGCGGCCACGGCACAGTTCCCCACAGCACATCACTTGGTGCAAACGCAACAGTGGACTTGGTGAGAGAAAAACGATAGAGACTTGGCTTTGGAGGCACGGTAGGGAGTTTCACCACAGAGCAAAGAAAAAGTTAAAACACAAAAAACAAAAAGACTTCTCATTTTTGCAGCTTGACTCATATATATACTACCATTTTTATTCGGGGCTCATGTGTGCGCCGTGTTTACATGTTTTCGTTAAGAGAACTGGGTCCGAACCTCTCCCTTATAGATTTTATTCAGAATGTCAATGCTCTTCTTGTGATATTTTTTGTAAAGTATGTTGTGTGTTGGTTGTAGAGATGTTTTCTTCTTTTTTTCTTTTGTCCCTTCGTGTTATTATCAGCACGTACGAACCACTTTATAATTATAGAAATTTTAATTTCTTGCTTCTTTTATGGACCGAAAAAATATTTATGGCCATGAATAAACACTGGCAACTTTTCAGCCCTTTTTTCCCTTTTGTTTTTATTTCCTGTAAATATTTTGTGGCATTTACTGAGAGACATTTCAGTGTCGTGGAATTGATCAGCCGATTTAAATCCAATATTTAAATGTACATTTTTTTAAATAAAGGGGTAATTTTTTTGGTTTAGAAATAGATTTTTCCGTGTTGTGTAAATAATGAAACAAAACTGAGTTGATGCCAAAATTAAATGAAAAATAATTTCAATCAAATCTTATTTTTCAAGCTACATTTTTACTTTCATAAAAATGTTATTTCGATTGTTATTTTCTAAAAACAACACCGTTCAGTATCACTTGATAAATCGCGAGCCGGCCATTGCGCTTCAAATTAGGGACAAATCTCCAGCACACTTTACCTCTTTTTCCTTTTAAGCAAATTTAATCCCGAGAATATTTTTCCTCAATCCAACACCTCCCTCATAAAGAGCCGAAAGTCACTTGTGAAACGGGACTAAAATCCACTCACTTAATATAAGAGGGCTTCTCCACATAAGAAGCTTTTGAATGGAAAGCTCTCCTTTTTGTCAGCAGCCTCCACCACTCCCAGCCTTGGGTGTAAAGTGGTAGACGGCGGAGGGGAAAAATCGTTTAATGCAATAAATGTTTTGTTATCTCGTTAGGCGCTAAACTGCAAATAGAGCAGGAATAATCAATGCGTCACCAGCCTTCTTTGTTTAACCTCGGTGAGCGTTTGGCCAAATTACGCACGAGCTAAAAAAGCATTTCAGCCACCATATAGTTATTTTTCCACAGCATAATAAAACATTGTGTCTATGATATTCCAAATTAAATATCCCTTGCTCCATTAGTATCCGTGTTCTTTAAGGTGGAACCAAAACAAGCACAAGTGACTCCTCAGTGATCCTCTGCGCACTGCGGATTATCAGCCTCCAGTCAATATCTTGGGTAAATATGATAACGTAGTAGAAAAATCCATGCATTCTGTTTGTCCCGGGACAAAATTCTCACAACAGATGTTAGAGTCGCCCCTACCATCACTGAACAAACAGCCAAATTGGGCAGATTTACTAATTATTTACAGAATTGAGTCTCAGGGGGCTACTGCTTTTGTGGGCGACACAGATTCAATTTGTCCCCGACAGAAAGGTTTTGTGTTGTGCCACAGGTTGCGCTTGTAGGTCAAATAAATCAGCAAGTTGGTTATAGCTCTTGCTTTAGTTGCTCTTCAATGCGCAAGAATTACGCAGGGTGTCCAGAAGCGTGCAAACTCCGTTTATGTTGTAAATAAAAGGAAAACAGTTAAATTAATTCTAAATAAAATATATTATCTCATAGAAAAAGATGCTTGCTCGATTTGAACTTCCAGCTTATATTTCGATGTGGAATAAAAACTGACGTCGTGGTAAGACGATTCTAATTCTTAAAACCATGTGCGTAAAAGTAAGTCTTTACATTTCAGTGCGCATCTTTACGCCCTCAGTGATCAGGCACTTTTGTGACTCTATCATTGCATAATACAGTACACGGCACGACACAGAGACAAAAGGCCAGGCCTGCTTTCTGCTGGGTGTTAGAGGCGTGCATGTTAACGAACATCAGGATGCAGACAGTGCAGATAGAGAGACGGACAAGAGTTGCTCGGTGCTGTTCAGAGTCAGGGAGATGCATCCTTGGGCTTTTTGTCCCGCCTGTCACTTGGTGCCATTGTGATCTTAGCTGCACACGTTGTCTCCCATATGGGCAGCTGGGCTCGGACAAGGAGAAAAGGATCTTTCACAAACCCCCAAATTGTGTCAAGCTTTCAAATAAAGCATTGTTGTCGCTCAAAGAAAAACGAATTAAAAATTCGTGCTATATCTATTCTGGCCTAAAAAAGAAGCCCCATTCACAGATAACAGGGAGTCCTTCTTCCTTGATAGAGCTATGCCAACAACAGGCTTCTCATTTCTCTTTCCACTGCATCCGCCATTCTGCAGAGTGAAAAGGGTGATTCTTGTCTGTCCGAAAAAGTCGCTCCTCACAGCGCAAAAACTATTTTTAAAAAGCAGACAGTGCGCTTCCTTGTTTGCTTTGAGTCCTGCTGGTATGCGTGGGCCGACGTCAGAAATAGGCACATGGAAACATATTTGACGCATTATTTTCGACCATGAGAGTCCATTTTATGTTTTTTTCCCCCCTCGCATTAGGTGTACAGTTTAGCCTCTGTGTGCAATTTGCAAAATCTATTGGCTGGATTTACAGTTTCCTGGATGATGCGCACATTGACAAATATTTTATAAATTCATAGACAACTTAATATTTGATTCTACGCATTTTATTATCACATGAATCGGATTTTATAAGATTGGGGATGTTTTTAATTGGAGATATTTTCTAATATTAGCAGAATTAGTGTGTCATCTTCTAATTCCGGTGATTCAACTAGAAATAATCTTTGGAATTGAGCAGTTATTTCTTATTGCTGAAGAAAAAAATCAGATTTTTACCAGTACGTTAGACATTTATATTTTCCACCAGCCACTAAATCTGGATTTTAAATCCTTTGTGAATTTTTCTCCTTAAGTAAACTGATTTTTATTTCATTTTGCATTTTTGATTCGTTCATCAGCGAGGTGCCAACTCCAAAATAAAAACACAGTCCGTGCATAATCTATCAAAACAAACTTTTTACGCTGAACAAAATTTTCTTTTCACCCTTGTTTTGTCATTAACGCACCAGAAAATTACACCTACTTTTCCATCAGCTCAGCAACAGGGTAAGATTTATCGGAAATTGCTTTTGGCTGCTCGGAGGGATAAAGCAGGCGACTTAAAAAAAAAAAAAACACATCTCGGCGTGCAGCATAGTTCAACCTGCGTGGATAACACTATTATATACCTTGGAATACAATACTTGAGGAAATGTGCACTTGGAACACCATGGATCTTCGTCATCCTGCCCATTTGAACCTCGACATGAATCATTTTTCTATCACGCACATCGCCAAATAAACGAGGATTGAAAAGCTATAATAAGCGGCGCCTTTTTTCATTTTAAGGAAGCTATCTGGGTTTTATTGCCTTAAAGGAGATCCAGATTAGATTCGCCACAGTGCCGATATTAAACAGAGAGAGGGGTGGATGGTGGGAGGGAGGTGGAGGCAGAGGGGAGGATGTTGCGCCAAATGGCCACAAGATGGAAGCAGTGGTCCGCAGATGGCGTCATGCAGCGCCTACCTGGAAATGTCCAACAGCTAACTTCATCTGATCCACACATCATCACTGCTACTAAATGATACAGCTCTCTGCTAATGAACGCATTTCCCAGAAAGCTTGACTGTCTTTTTAAGTGCATGATTGCAGTTTATGACATTGTTAGGGATCTTGAGAGCATAATCATATCGCCCTTGAAAACAAACAAACAAGACAAACATTTCTCATGCAATTAGCACTGCTTCCATTTCAGGAAGAGAGAGGCTGAAAAAGAGGGTGGAGAGACGTATAGTATCCACGGTGTGGCGCAATAGGATAAGGGGACAAATGGTGCAGATTAATTCAGTTCAGTGAAAGTGAACAATGGAGCTGAAGTGCGGTTCTTCAAGGAAAGTCTCAGCTCAGTCAGAGTCCTTCACAACAAAGAGGACTTTAAGTCAAATGTCCTCAGTTAGATGAAAACTGAATCATCACCACAGACCGTTTCTGGCAATAGAAACTCTTTTATAGAAAGAATCATGTCCTACAGAGGAAAAACATAAATACAAAACATTTAAAAACAAAAACATTATGAAAAAATTGTAATGGTTTTTCAGAATCCTCTTATTACTCCCTTTCCAATGTCTCTGATTGACTTTCCAGGCTTCAACAAACCTCATCTCATGCAGACAGGAAGTATGCAAAATGGGTCAAAAGACAAAATAAAAGGCTTCCATCTTTATGCACCTGCTCAGTTCAGCATCAGTGAGTCTGCACCTGTAGGGGGCCTCGTTGCACCAGCAGGGGGGTGGACGGATGCTGAACATGAAGGAAGAGGAGTGTAAGAGAGGGGAATAAATATTTAATCTTCTAGAGGTCTGACCGCTCAGAGGAGCCGGAGAGCAGACAGAAAACACAGGCAGAACAAAGCAGACATCAAATTACAGACAGAAATAACTCCAAATGAGAGTCAGGACTTCTTAAAGACGGATGTAAACATTGAAAAATCCTAAAAGCTCATTAAAACAGGATAAAATGCAGCCACTCTCTTATGGTAAAACAGTGTTTGTACTTGCTTCCATTTTGGAGTTAAATGGCTCATGCATGCTGCTGTATGAGCGTGAGAGAATCCACTCAACAAATGTCCAAGTTGACACAGAAGGACAGTGTCTGCATTGTTCAGAACAGCCTCCAGTCTGCAGAGCTGAGAAACACAGCGGTGTGTGCACGTGGCAGAAGAGCTGCAGTTCTGTTGTGGAGCCTGAAACATTTCTGCACAAGTCCAACCTCTGCCATGGTGTGTTTATCTTTAGCATGAGTAAAAATGTCCACATCTTCTGCCCCTTCACTTCATAAAACTCTTTAAGAGCAGAGAACAGTGGCATGCATTTTAAGAGTGAAACATTTAAGTTTATTTACTCAAAATTTGGGTCATATCAACAGGGATGCACAATGTTGGATGTTTGCCGATATCCATGATGGCAATATTTCCAAATTACACCACTTTCAAATGGTCTACAAGACTGTACCTGTTACTTTGACAAAACAATCCATTTTTAAACAGGCATCAATAAGACCAGCAGCATCAGAGTCTACCACACATAATCCATATTTTCTTGTTCAAACACATGAATCAAATAATTCCAAATTTTATTAAATGCTCACAACATACTTCAAGGTAAATTATGTTTTAACAGTAATGTCAAGTTTCATCTGCCAGTTTAAAAACTACAGGCAGCTTTGTAAGAGTCTGCTGACAGACGTTATCGACATAAAGCATAAAATAAAAATGTGACAATCTTTACAAATCTTTTATTTTCAAATCAAAATTAAACCTCCTCATTGTACAGGTTTCCATGATGGTTGGAGACAATTCTGACAAATTGTTTGAGGTTAAAAATACATTCTTCTTGAGCCCAAAAATAAAATGAAAATATCAAATAAAGAATTAAAATAATGTAAAAAATAAATGAAGGACTTATATTGCAGACTAAAAACTGTAGTCATTAACACACAATTGAAGCTCAAAGACGTGAGGGTAAATAAGATGAGAAAAACGGACCTGTGGTTTCTCCATCTACTTTGTTTTAATTCTTCAAATATGATTCTTTACTTCATAGGTTGGGACATTACTGTGTGCACGCTTCTTTGAAAAAAATAGATGCCTTTTTGAGTTGAACCAATATAAATGAAATGTTTTACAACCAGGAGCTTGAACTGGTGAAGCAGAAGCACCTAAATAACTGTTATATTGCATTACAGCTGGATGATCCTCAGATTTTTCCACACATGAACTATTTTCTGATTTTGACTCTTTCCATTTTATAGAAATTTACCTACAAAAAGAAAAAACTCAGGACAGCTTTTCAAAATTATGCCACAGGAGTAAACAGACTATCACTCTTGGAACCAAAGTCTAGTTTTAATTTCAGTAATTAAAATCCAACCTTGTTGTTTGAGCATCAGCTGCTCTGAACAGCACAGCACAGGGAGCAATAATGTGGAAATATCTTATTTAATCTTACAAAGCAAATACTGGCACTAAATTGTGATCATCCCAAAACGAGAGAAGTGTTTCAGTGCTTCAGTCTTTAACCTGTGCCACTGCTTACTAATAGTTGTCTCTGTTGGAAGAAAACGCTGTGAGAGGAACGAACCAAAGGAGCCCAGATAGAGAAATATGAGCAGAATCGATGACAATAAATCTGTATTTTGATTTTTAATTTTACAAATAAAACAAATAATAGAATTAAACTGAAACAATGCCATGGCCTTTATTTATTATGGCACACATCATTCAGCAGTTTGGTCGTTCATATTGATGATTTCTTTTTTTGCCATAACATGAAGTAATGAATAAATTCACACCTATAATTAATTTTTATAAAATAAAATACTTAAATGGCATGTTTTGCAATACAAACACACACTAGCCGAGCTTCAGCACCTTGTTAAATCTTGTGGTGGAACCTAACCAGGCGCAGTTTTTCTAATCCAAATGTAAATGATATTTACAATATGTCTCTGTCAAAATTAATCCTGAAAGGTTGGGGCTTTAAAAGCTGGATAAACAGACCTCGTGAATAAAACTGCTTTAAATGAAGAAAGTTGATTCGCCCTTATCTCTCTTTTTTGGATGAATGTTTATTTAAAAAAAAGGATGTCAGAACAATCAGTGAGCCACACAGTTTCAATCAGGATATCAAGACACAAGCAAACACAAAGAATTATAAAGAGGAATGAGGTCAGAACTTACTCATATGAAGTACAAGCATGGAGTGCACAGAATGTGTAAAAATAAAATAAAAACAAAAGTGAAATAAAACAATTACAGCAGTGCCTTGGACAGGGATCACAGTAATGATTTATTATAAACTCATGACGTATGTCCACTTCTCCCCTCAGTCCGTCAGTTCAAACATGGATTTGTTGGACATGAACAGGGATATACGTGCAACAAACAAAAACCAGTTTGAAAGAGACAAACTTCAGAAAAAAAAATCAAGATCAGGATAATCTTCAGTGTCACTGGGAGGGAATTTGCACTCAGAACAGGGCTGGGCAGTATGGACTTAAAATAAATCTCTATTAAATACAAAATTCGGTTAAAGTTTTAATCTTTTTTTTTTTTTTTTTTTTTTAACTTTTTAGAGGAATAACAACTGAAAAATGACAGAGAAACTGCACAAAGCAAGTTTGCTAAAATTCGATGTAAGTGCTGTCTGCCACAGACGTAAACTGAATTCTCCTAACAATCAAAGTGAGTGCTCTTATTTCGCTCTGTAAAGGTGCACACGCACATTTTTAGCTTTGCTATCAAGAGGCTTCTCTGTATTGATTTTATTTTTCTTACTTAACCTTATTATCAAACTCTTTTCAACATTTTAAAATCATTTCAAAAGTATAAGCCTAGAAACAGGGTTCCCACGCGTCCTGGAAAACCTGGAAAATGATTGCCCAATTTTCCAGTCATGGAAAACAAATGGAAAATGAGGAAAAAAGTGAAATGTCCTGGAAAAGCTTAAATTGTCCTGGAAAATGATTTGTCTTCCTTCTAGCTTGGCACATTGGGAATGAAGTAAAAATGTACTTGGTAACTGATGTACACATAGTCAGAAAATTTAAGTAGGTAAAATAATGCAAGTTAAGGCATAAAATGTAAAAACTCAAAACAATGGGGACAAAGAGGAATAATAAAAAACGGACAAAATAAAATTTAGGCTAAATTAACAAAATCTGTTCATTAAAAAGCAGAGTAAATATAGATAAAAATATGTTTACCCATAAATTTATAAGAGTAAGACACATAAAAGCCAGACTAAACGGAAAGCTAACAGACAATGTTCGTGCTGGAGAGTTAGAAACAAAGAATTCTAAGATCAATATGATCAATAGCTGGAGATATTGTTCATCAACCTCTAATCTTGTTTTTTAGAAGGCTAACTAGAATTGAAAACTGCCCACAGTAACAATGTAGCTTCAGTTCACACTGGAAAAAGTTCTGGAAAATGATTTCTAGAAAAAAGTGGGAACCCTGTAGAAATGTACCCATGCAAAAATGTCATGCCAGTGCATCAACTTTTGATTGTTGTTTGGTCCCTGTTGGCGGATGAGGACTATTGGAGTTCAGGGGAGCTAAATGAATGAAGTTGACGAAGAAAAATCTCAAAGTTCAGATATTTTTATTTGATTTAGTATGTCTATGACTCAGGCCTCTCAGAGCACAGTCAATCAATTCTGTCAGTCCTATAAGAGAAAAACAGCAAAAATCATTTGTCGGTACAGTCACGTGATGATAAAAGTTAGGCAGACACGCACATCCCTTGTCAAAATTCATGACAAAGCACAAAATGATCCACATACCAAAAAGAGCTCCCTTCAACAATTTATAAAAGAAGCAGAGACGTTTTTAGCCGTACGTGACATGAGAGGTACATTGAGGTACACCGTGCACTCTGCCAATTCAGATCCACTGCAGTAAACACGTAAAACATACAGTATATGTACATAATAACAATTATACTCAGATATGCCCTTTCTCATGTAACAACCATCATTTGAGAGACTTTAATTTGATTATTAGAATTATACAGCTAATTGATTTATTTCTATTCCTATAACAAAAGTGTTTCATTGGAACTGTGCTGGGTCAAAGGTCCGGCTTGCAGACCTTCAGGATCTCCACACTTATCACAGATACTTTTTCTCCTCGTTTAAGAGCCCATTCAAAGTGTTTCAGATTTGGTCGAACAGATACTGGACGAATAAACAGGAGCGACAACAGGACCTTAATTATTTCTAGTCTTGAGGGGCCTCTGAGGAATTGACCTGAGGGCTGCTAAGATGAAATTATTTTTTATTAGATGAATAAATAACTTAATGAATAAATACATCAGATAAACAATCTAATTGATACTTATTCAAACTAAAGAACTGATCTCAAGGGTTTTAAGTGAGAAGCCAATTATCTACAGAAAGGTGGGACGACACGAGTGCTTAAAAGTTCTTAAAGTTCAAACCATAAAATAAAGTGGGATGAAACAAAACTAAATAAAACATATACAAGCTCAGCAAGCTTAATCAAACCCACATTCACAAATTTGAAAGTGTATTTGTGTGTTTAAAAGTTGGCATCTGCCAAACCTTGAATGATTTTGTTGTGGCAGAGTTAGTGGAGAAGTAACTGAAGAGGTGGTATAAGACATGAATTAAAGACTTCATACTTTTTTCATTTGTGGGGAAAGTGTTACAGTCAGTACTTTAAAATGTAATCAGACCTTTTGTAAAAGTAATTGTAGGTAAATTACTAAGAATGATTGCCTCTTGCAGAGCACTAAACAGCAAGCAGTTTAGTAATTCAAAGTAGTAGAAAACACACTGAGTAATGCAAAAATATTCATATTTTACACAATCAAAATTAAACAAATCAAGCAAATGTGCAAAGTACCTATAAATGTGAGTGTACACAACAGGTGTGTGTACATGCAGATGTTTTAGTTTTTCAATACTCGGGATCCTGATTATTCTGTAAATGGTAACACATGAAAAGAACAAAATTTTTACTTGCAATGAGAGCAAGAGACACACAAGAAAAGCATCTGATAAATTTAAAACAAGCAAATAAGTAAAAGAGTGACATGTTTTAAAGCTGAGCAGTGGTTTTAAAAATGAAGCAGCAAGTTTATAGAAAAAAAAAACAGCAGTGTGGTCATCGTGGAGCAGCTGCAGGGAGGCCAGCCATTGAGGCAGAGGCTGGATAAGTCTCACAGCCTCTGGGATGACCTTAGCCTTGAGTCTGGACGTCCTGGCTTTGGTGCTCGGCCCATGTGCTGTGTGGGCGGGGTCCTACATGATCCAGGAAGCTCTGCCTCAGCACATGCTCGTGTAGATGTTCACCATAGATGTTCACCATGAATGGAGGCCTGCTGTGTGTGATCTTCTGACCCGATCACCCCCTGCAGTGTCCTCTTATCTGCACCTGAGCAGTTCCAGTACCGCACTATAATACAGGAAGTAATGCATGTGCACAGAAAACAATGATGTACAGTTTAAAGAAAGTGTCCAAGAAGGTTCGGTAGAAACAAGGGATGCATTGTATTGGATTTCTGCCAATATCTGATAAGCCAATATTTTCAAAGTCATTGTCGCTGATACCAAAATTTTTGTCAAGAGCACAAAGCTCACTTTACCAAACTGGACCTGTTTTATAGTGACAGTCTATTTGGATTAGAAACAGATGTGAAGCAAGCAGACAATAAAAACTTAATTACCCTTATTGATGAATAAAGTTGTCTTAACTAAACAAAACTAAACATTTTTTAATAAATGATTCTTCTCATTTATTATAGTGGTCATTTAATGAACTATTATGCTACATTTGTACATTACAATATTACGGCCAGTTATTGGGGTATATGGTCCATTTTTAGAGACAATATGTTGGCAGCAAAAATCACCACAAAATGTGCCAGTAGAGATAAGTTTACTTTTTAGGTCATTATCTAATACCAATATGGCCCGATAGTGCAGTGGTTCTCAAATAGTGTGCCTAACTTTACACTCAAAGACTCTGTAAAATTACAAATTAGTGACTTGGAAATATCCATGTAAGCTTGGAGCATCAAATTAAACCAAAATGTCAAAAATTCTGACCATCTGATTAAAAACACTCTAAATCCTGTCATTTAAAAATAATAATACACTGTTGAAATCATATTTCATCAGAAAATTGTCATTTTTCTTTTTCATGTTATTTGGCAAAAGGAAACGTAAAAAATGATCACCCACACACGCATGCTCATTTATAATTTTTAGACATAAAGGCTTTTTTACATGGGTTACATGGGTGTGCCTTTAAATGTTGGCGATGTCTTGTGTGCCTTGAGTGAAAACTTTTACAAGTGCATCCTAATTTTTACATTCTAAATTATCTGCCAACGACAATAACATGCCCCTAATATTTAAAAACAGCATATTATTCCAAATACATCCACAGTATTCAAGTTTTCATACAGTATGTTAACATGGCAAATTAATGGGAGTGCACAACATTGTTGGCATGAGCAGAAAACACTGTATCTTTAAAAGCTAATTATTGGTATCTGCAGATATCTACAGACACATATCAGCCATATATTTTAGCCATAAATGTCCCACATGATGGCCGAAATATTGGCAGACTGTATAAAAATACCAAAATGGTTCACCTTTGTATATCTGAATGCCTTAATGTAGAAATAAACTGTCAAGAATCAGCTGTTTTTCTTGTTTCAAATCATCTTGCAAAGTAGCTGTCACATTTTTTTTAATACATTTATTTTATTATTATGTCATTCATTAAAAATGCCCAGCCCAAGGGGAATCACAAGACGCTGTTATGATCCAGAGAGATTAGACTCTTAATGGTAAAACAACTAATTGAATAAATATTAACTAAACACACCATACTTGCATTTCTTCTAAGTTTGAGAGACAAAACATTTCATGATTTTTGAAATGAGTTCATTTTACACAGGTGATCTTAATTTATCATAGACAGGACAATATAAAAGAAAATGAGGGTCATTCTCAGTTTCACCTAAATCACAGAATTCACAGTCTCTGGGATCTTTTTTATGTCTGTCTGTCTCAGAAATCAGAGGAGGTCACATGGAAAGGAGCAGGTATGTTTTAGTAATGGGGGAGATCGTGAAAAATAAAAAATCAGTACTGGTATCTGCATCGGTGATAATGAGTTAAAATATACAGGCATGTTGGATTTCAGGAAAAATCCAAAAATGTGCATCCCTGCTTAATTTTTTGCTTCTGTCTGTAAAAAGCCCAAAAACAGGTTTAAGTGCATCATATAAGTTCAGATAAATTCATTTTGGTGACGTATCGGTAAGTAAGAAATCTGGAAATCCAGACTCTGCTCATTCCTCTTGCATTATCATGTACTTCATATTTCCCACCTGTACATCATGTATCATCTGAATCATTTAGCCAGACTTCTTGAATATAATGGAAAATTCCCTTCTGCTGCTCACAATGAGGTCCTAAAATCTTTTCTTTCAGGTCCTGTCCCCTCTATACCGTGTTTCTCAGTCACATCTACAAAAGCAGAGAGCTAAGTGTGCCCTTGCCTCTTAATACCAAAGCTCAGTTTGTCAGTATTGTTAGATTTTTTCTATGCTCCTCTCTCACTGTACCTAAAATGGAGCTAATACTGAGCATGGATGGAGTCAATTTACTTCTTCAAGAAATCACACTGTAACAGTTTGTATGGGTTAAGTGATATTTAGGATTCAAAAAAAAAAAAATCATCATTGCTTCACATGAAAAGAGCAGAAATGTGTTCAGCTAGCTCCCCCAGCTACACAGGACCTGCAGCAGTGTTTTTCTGTCAGAGACGCTGACGGAGCACTTTTTTTAAAATGGAGGTATTGGTTCAGTCTGCAGATGTCCAGGTTGGAGTCGGCTTTGTGGAAAAAAAAGCGGACGAGCGTCAAGGCTCTTGACTTTGCTGAATGTTGAGATTAGAAAACGCAGCAGAGCCTGCAGGGCACGCACACGGATCACAGGTCACACATGATATGATGTGCAGGGTTTTTTTCTTCCCATGATACCTTTCACCATCTGCTTTGTATCCCATAACTGAACACGTGTAAAAATATGAAGGAAATAAAAGACTTCAAAAAAACTTGTTTTGGTGTTTGGTGTTTTTAAGGTATATGAAATGGTCAGTGTAATTATGTTAGCTTACATTGAACTGTGTAGAATACATATCTAACTTCATCATAATGTGGAGGTAAACATGACATCTGACTTGGATTTACATGAAAGAAGTGTCAACTGATCAGTGTACATCGTTTATCTTTCTCCAACAGTGGATATACTCCAGCTATTTCTCTGACAGTGGATGACGAATGAATGTGACCATCACAAAAAGAGAGTTGTTGAGAGCTATTAACGGCTAATGTGACTCAAGCAGAGCCGTTTAATTCAGCTTCCTCATTCCCTCAGTGGTGCGCAACTATTTTTGGTCCTTTACCAAACGATTTTTAGATGCATCACCATTCATCCATCACTTTTAAAGCTGATAAAATGTACAAGGGAGATGTTGGACACATTTTAAGACCGTACTAAAACTTAATTCTTCATTTAATCGTCTTCAAGTCACTCTGTTTCTGTCTAATAGATTTGTTGTCTGTGCTGCATTACAGCGGTTTTGCTCACTTGTAGACCCCAGACACACACCAAAGTGGCTTTGTTCACACTGCAGGTAGAAGTGACAAATCCAACTTTTTTGCTCATTTGTGACCCGTATCTGATTTTTTTTTTTTTTTAATGACAGTCTGAATAGCAGAAATCTGATTACTTTCAAATCAGCCGTAAGCCACTTTTTGGTCCTAAATCAGACTTACAAACACAAATCTGATGTCTTTAAAAGCAACCTCATTCGTAACAGTTATGTCATATTTTGTCTAACTTTCACGTTATTGAAGTGAGACCGACGTCACTAATCTGCACCAGAGGAGGCGGGACTCAGTAAGAACTGACGTAAACAGTGGATGAAACAATTATGGATGAACTCTGTGTCAGTGAAGCCCCTTATGTCTCAATCCCTCCACTGGTAACTCAGACCTCAGAGGTAGTAGCCACTGCTCCAGAGAAGGCCATCATTAAAACATGCTCTCTTTTTTTCCCCCTTAGTAGGGCTGGGCAATATGGCCTAGAAATAAAATCCCAAATTTTTTTCCACAACACTCGATTTACGATTTTAATCGATTTTTCCCTCCCTAAAGGAAACAAAACTCCCATCGACATGAAAATGAAACAAATCAAGTTTTGCCTTTATGTTGTCTAAATGTTTCCCTCTTAAAGTCAAAGTCTGGATCATAAAAGGTTGATTATGTAGTATAAACGTAGGCAGGTTTGTCTACACAAACACTAAAAGGCTTAGGTATTTTTACTGTAATAGCATGAAACTCTCTGATCATTATTTAATCTACTTAAATAACAAATACAAGCCTATGAAAGTGCTTGTGCAAACCCTACAAGGCCGACCGTCATGAAAATTGCAACTACTTACTATTGGATTAAGGCAAGAAAAAAATCTTGATTTTTGAATTTTAAAATCTTCTGTAGAAAATAATTCGAATTAATCGATTAAATCAATGTTTTGCCCAGCTCTACCCCTCAGTCTTCTTCTTGTCTTTATCACTCCGTCATAAAGTTTTCAACGCAAATTGTACAACAACCTCAAAACTGATACACACATGTCATGTGTAGCACTCATATTTGCTTTTGTAAACACAGCGTGCTACATGTGATGTCACGTCTTCTTCTACACATGCAGGTCACTTCAGGGCCGTAGACGGTTCAAACTGAAGTCTGATGGTCTCATTAAATTATAATGTAAACCATACACACACAGCAAAAAATGGATTTCAACAAAAAATCTGAATTGAACATTCAGACCTGCAGTGTGAACATAGCCTATGAGGCACCTGCTGTAAAATATATCACTGTAATTTCACTGTAACTAACTGGCCTATAATAACAATGAGTTCACAGTTAATATAGTTGTTTACAGTAAAATATTTGAAAATTAAAGTATGCTTGTGTTTTTAAAGCAACTCTGACACATAAATACTGAAAAAGTACAATGCTGTTAAATCAAAGTAAATTATGCTCAATATACAGTTATATGGACGTTTTTTTTACAGTGTAATACTGTGATTTTACTACACTTTAGTTTTACAGTAACCCAGCGATACCATTTCTGTAAAAATACAGTCAAGTGTTGTAAAACAAAGTAATAACCATTTGTAACATTCTGTTCCATTTTGACTGGAAGTCAAAATGATGATGTCCAGTATGTTATTTAATAAACATTTTAGTAAAGTAAGTAAAAAAGTACCCGTGGTGAACTTTAAATTACATGTTGAACCATAATTATTTCCTGCTGTGTAGTGGACTATTCCGACTTTAAATGTCAGTTTCATATCTGAGTTATTTCATTTATAAAACTTAAACTATCATTTGCAGCTTCACGGACAAGCATGTTTTAATCTAGTCTATGCTTTTTTCTGTTTGTGAGTCTTGAGGCTGCCAGACTTACCTGACACAGTCAGTGACGTTTTTTGTTCAGTATTATCTCTTTCTGTTAATTTGGTGGCTCTAAAATGCATCTCCGCAGAAATTATTGGCTAAAATTGCGTTCTAGGCAGAAGAGGTTTGTCCTTTACATTTTCAATGCGTTCACAGGGATCCACAGGTCACAGCTTGCATGCCAGGCCAGTAACTGCCAATGTAAGTTTTTTTTTTTTGTGTGATACAGCACTTGTCTGTGCACGAATGCTTTCCAATGCAGACAAACTTTTCACAAACAACAACAAGTGCGTCCTCACTGGTCAGGTTGTGAGCAAATCCAGATTTTTTTTGAGGAGTGACAACAAACCGAGCACAATAACCAGCACACTTGTTGCTCAGTTATCAGCCATAGCTGCTGTTATTGTTGTTGTTTGTAGGTGCATGTGCAACCTTTACCTGAAAGAGTACTACACATGTGTCTTTGTTTTTCCTGAAAACAGCCATTCTTGTTTACATGGAGATGAAACAAAACATATTCAAAACTTTTCACTCTTGAAATTTGTTAATACAAGCACTTTGGGCTCTGTTTTCATGGACACAAATGCAGCGAAAGCTCTCCGCTTTCTTCTGTGTTAATTGTTGTGCTACAAGCCCGTAGTCACATGTCTATAAAAGGTCAATAGTCTGTAAAATTCTCAGAGTTCTGTGGATTCACAACATTTTTTAATGGTACCAGTAGTCTGAATAGGACTGGGAAGTGATAATATTTTATTGATACCAATGCCATTACAGATGCTGCCTACATCTTTAATGATTCTCTTAATGTTTACTACTGATTTTCTGTGTGGGCAAAACTTGGCCTGTAGGTTTTCAGTGGCGACAATATCAAACACGACACTCCTTATTAAATGTTGTGCTACAGAAATGCTACTGCAAGTTGGTGGTGTTTCCACACACCAAAGTTTGTGCAGTAAAATGCCTTTTTGTCAAAAAGTAATTGCTAAGCAAAAGTATCAACAGGTACTGGGTTTGTTGTTTGACCAAAATACACAATATAAAGACATGAGGCCTTAACCAAAGCTGTGTGGACCAGGGACGTATATGATGGTCAAAATCTACTTTTGTTTTCTTTATTTATTCTTGACCAGGATTGAAAATTAAAATTTTCATACCTTCCACTGTGGCCATTCAGGTTTTTAATTAGCCACTGTAATGACTCAGTGAATTAATATGCTATTTTATTTGAGGAAATGTTTGGTATAATAAAATACAGACATTTTTTTACCTATTTATAAACAGAAAAGTTTTTTAAGCCAGTTATCTTTGGAGTGGTTTTAAAACTCCTTTAGAGCTTTATTATAAAATGCTGATTTAACTAAAGACAAACCTTTTGTGACACTGACAGACACTTGAAGGTAATGCCCTGGTAAAGTCGGTGCAGCTGAAAATGGTATCTACTATCCTGCAACTTGCAGAATCTGACTTACAAGATCAGTTGCAACACACCAAGCCTGCCCTGTACAAGAAGTGATCCTTCATTAAACCCCACCCTCCTTAGTTTTACTAGATTAGACAAAATCTGTTGTTTTTGAATTATCTCCCATCTGAAACGATTGAACATAACTTTTAACCAAATTTTACTCATAAATAATTGCTTTAATTCTTCTACATATGTGGCCAGAGTGAAAGAATATAATCAAAAATATAGATAGGTGAAAAGTAAACTTAAACTCTGCATGAATCTGTTAAAATGATTAGCGGTATTACTTATAGGTCAATTTTAGGGTCCATGACCTTAGTGATGTCATCTAACATCCGCTGTTCACTTAAAAAAATGCTCTTATTTCAGCCAAGTTTTCCCAAAACACCAAATACTGTCAGTATTACATTTTTTCTCTTATCTTAATTCTTTCTCTATCTTTAGTGTGGCTGCCCCCACCCTCTGGAACTCTCTCCCCGCAGAAATCCGCAACTGTCCCACTCTGGACTGTTTCAAATCACTTCTCACAACTCACCTGTTCTCCCTGGCCTTCCCTGTTTAAATGTCAAGCTTAGGTCCAAATCAGGTTTCCTGCTTTGGTCTTTGTTGTTGATTCTTAGTTTGCCCCCTCTACTGTGGAAAGCAACCTTGGGTTCCTTGAAAGGCGCTATATAAATTTAAGTTGTTATTATTTAAGTTTTACATTATCTTAAGCTTACTACCACATTTGCCTACAAAAATATGTCAGCCCTGCACCACTCTGTAGTACTCTTTGGAGCGTTCAATTCATCTCAGAAATCAGGCAATAGAAACTAAAATATATATATAGCTGGTCATATATATATATATATATATATATAGGACTAACAGTGCCCACTCCCAGTGACCAATAAATCTGCATCATGGATCCTCGACTCAGTGAATTAATATATACACAAAACAGTTAATGATATGATATATTTCTCCTCAACAATGCACCAGTAAGAATAAATCTGCAGTTTCAGTGTGTAATTTGTTCAACAGAGTGAGACTCTGTCTTTACATTTACCATCTTTGTATTTATGTACAATTTTGTGATGTATACAAATGAATTTACTTTTTTGTCACCATTTTACATGTACAACAGGTTTTTTACACTGAACATTCACAGGAAAACTATTTAGAGAGTTTTTTCTGTATAATTACATCTTCAGACTCTGTGACCTGTAGTCATGCATGTTCACCAACAATAATTAGGTCCAGGTTGAAGTTACTTTATTTGACTCTGTGGGTAAGTTTGGTAAAGAGACATCCATCATAACACAATTACAAAACAGATACAACATAGAGGAGCAGAAAGGAAATACAGACTCCTAATAAAAAAACAAAATCAGGTTAAAAAGAAAAAAGAAATGTAAAGAAAAAAAGAAAAAATGTGAACAAATATCAACACTACAAACTTCTATTGTAAAGATACTTTGGCTCCTTCATCCTACATGTTTTGACAGGAGCACATTTTACACAGCGGCTCACATTTTCTAGTGAATTAGCTCCTGTCTTTATTTAATTGGCCCATAATAAATGTGATTGACAGAACGATCATCCAATCACCTGTCGGGTATGCCTCTGAAAGGTTCTGCCCTCCCCAGTCACTTTCTATGAGCTCTTTCTGAGATGGACTAGTGAAAATATTGAACCACAAACCAAAACTTGCTAATTAATTTCCCTATGAGCGTGAGCATAAAAAGTCATTTATGTGGCCCTGTGATTGGCTGGTGACTGGTTCAAGGTGTGCCCCACCTCTCGACCAATGTCTCCTGGGCTCCAACTGCCTGGGACCTTAAAGGATAAACAGTGTACATGACAAATAGATTTTAGACAGACAAGCTCTGACTGAAGACCCCACCACAGGAAATAACCATAACTGAAAATGATTTAACACTGACATCATCTATCATTTCTGTTCTGTTATCTAAGAGGAGGGCACACTGACATGTGACTTCACATGCCACCCTTCACCCAATCATGCAATACAATAAAAAGACTTAACTTTCTTCTTGGTTTGGGCCTAACCCCCTCTAGCTCCGCCCTTGGATTACAGCAACACTGTGCTTTTTTCGCATTACATTAATTTACAAGTTTATCAGATACAACATTAAAAAGCATGTGTTTGTTTTATTGTGCAGCTAAATTAAATAAAAGTGGAAACTAATGACATCAATAAATTTGTGTACCAGGTCAGACAATTTTATACTTTTTAATTAATTTACTACAAATGTTTGCTTATTAAAGAAGGGGACCTATATACAGTTGACAAACATGTGCCAAAATGTTAGACTAAATTTTCTAATTGAAAATTTGGGTGATAAAGATCATGTTGTTCATTACTATTTTTCCACAAATGTTTTATCTCTAACAGGTAAATTTATCAGTATTATTTCATTGATTAGGATTAGCATCCAGAATTTAAATAAAGTGCACAAATACTATACAACCAAACTGGTGTTTGACTGTCCAAAGTTCAATTAGAAGGTCTCCTAGCGCTCCTGTTGCAGATGGAGTCCAGAGAGAAGCTCAACCATGTCTTAATTTCAAGAAAATTGATCAATAAAGTTCCATCTATGGCGCCCTTAAAGGGACATTAACAGGTAAAACTAAAATATAAGATTCTTAAGGGAATGTGAAACTTCATTGTGCTTGTGTGAACATGAATCTATGTTGTGTGCATGACTGTTTATGTCTTGAGTATGAGCAAGTTTTCTGTGTGCAGAAGGTTTTGCATAAGAACAAGATAGCTCTTTGTTTGAATAACCAAGCCCAACTGGTCATCCTGGGCTTGCACTGAAGAGTCTGGAGGTAAAGTGTGAGTTTTCTTATGCTAATGGTAAACTTTTCTTGATATAGAAAGTCTTGGGTCCAAACAGAAAGTTTCCCTTTAGTACCAGAAACCTTCACATGCTTATATATATAACTCCCTGAAATACATGGTTTTGGTTCTGCTTGTGGCATACTTTTTCAAATTTGAACTCTGCTTTTGCGAGAGTGGGTTTCTTGTGAGCTTGAGGGAGTTTTGGGTGCACATGGGAATTTATTTCAAACCCCTGTCTGCTTATGTCCCTCTGAAGGCTCCATATATATTTAGACAATAAAAAAGTGGATGTGTTAAAATAGTGCTCTAAATATGTGACCTGATTTTCTGCTCAGAGCACAAACTGCATATTACCCATTTTCACGATTATGTGCTTTTATAGGGCCCTACAAAATCCACGGTCATGAAACTGGACATTAAATGCAGAATCAATGTAAACACAGAATATCCTAGTAATGGCCAACATTTTCTTAAAAAGTTTTTTTTTCTTGACCGAAAAGCAGAATATCTCTAGGGTAAATGTTCAGAGGGGGTCACTTATGATAGGGACAATGCAAACTTCACTTCCCCGCCCACTCCTCCTCCTCTCTAACCTGACATGCCAGATGGACAGTTCCATATTGGAAATATTTCACTAATCCATCTGGAAAGGGGCCCTGCAGAAAAAGTATTCAGGGGCTGAACCTTCAAAAACAACAGCAGCTTGTGATTGTTAGCGTGGCAGCTAACAGCTAACAAGGCCAAACAACAGTAAATGGCCGTTAGCCATAGCGGCTAACTGTTGGTAGCCACTACAGCTAACAGTGATTGACCGTTAACTGTTGTTTGCCCTTGTTAGCCGTTAGCTTAACTACTTTAAGACTATTGTTTCACGTTAAATTATACCACATAGATGTATCATTTAAAACTTAAATGTGACATAAACATTGTCAAAGACTATCCCTACGAAGTACACTTAAGAGGAGAGCATATTTCTTCAAGTATCACTAAGTAACCATGATGACCACAGGCTAACCAGCATTAGCTGCCATTATTTTCAAACACTTTCCGTCAAGTTACTTCCTGTTTTCATCACGTCTGCTTCTCCCGCAGCTCCCACTGCTCCCTCTTCCCTGATTGGGCTGTTAAGCATTTAGCAGAGTGAAACTGTTGGACAATGAAGGTTGGCAAGACATGCAAACATGTATACTGGCCGCCTGAGACACAGGCTAAGTTGGTGAAGAAGCTATTAAAAAATCCCAACAAATTCCAAAGTACGAGGCAGAGCAGTTACCCAACTACTATTTTGTGTCAAGCGATCAAATATTGTGCAATTTTTGTCAACGTACTGTTTACTGGACCTGTACAAATATGTGTGAGGACCACCTGAAGAGTGAGTGGTAATATTGCGTTACTATAAACAGTGCCTCAGAGTTACATTTTTGTTCAGTACTAAAACCGTTTTCTCAGAAAATAAAACAGAAAAAAAATGGAATATGAGAAAAACTAAAATGGAATTTGGGAAAACAACAGATTTTATAGGCCTTAACTTTACCTACCATTAGCATTATGCCAATGTAATATGCAGCTACAAAAGAGCCACGAGCCACATGTCCCTCTATAAAATCACCATCACCTGTTTAAGCTAAGCAACAGCTAAAGCTCATTTGCATATCACAAGCACATACACCTCAGTAGAGGATGCAATAAGAGCACTGTCCCTGAACTGAGCCCTGATTGGCCGAAATTGGGGTACTCCTTGCGCAAGGAGGGAGTACAGATGTCTAACGACTTTTCATGTGGCTTCAGTAACATGATGTTGACAGGAAATCAAAACATTTTTAGGCAGATGACACAAAAATATATCACACGCAACAGATTTAAGAGGTGTTGAGTAATATTGCTTGCTCACATTTTGGTATATCCTGTTCAAATGTGACTGAGCGACCTTAAAAGAGATGCTTCACATTTGTTTTACCTGCTTTTGATAGCTCGAAGACGAATAGAAAAGGTCTTCACATTGCTCTTTGAAAGGGATCTCCAAATTACGACAACAATCCCTGAATAAACAACAAACAGGATAACAATGTCTTTGACAAAGTTCACTCCTCGTGGATTTTTGGTAGTCCTTACTGGAGTCCACTAGTTATCATGATATTAATGCATGAATATATAATAAGCTATCAGTTAAACATGTTTTGATAGAAATAAGCACCTGGCAGCATACATTATTAAATGATTTGACAAGGATGAACAGTCAGCACAGTTAATGACTCTTAAAGAGTTTGATTGAGGCTGATGTCTTCCAAGATGAGAAGTGGTCAAAACAACAAAAGGAGAAAATCTGACGAATTTAAATGTTGTAATCATGATTACTTCAGCAGTACTTTTATGTTGTTGTTTTTTTATGTTGCTGTACCTTAAAACAGGGCCCCGATCAGCCTTATGGTTAATACCCTGAACACTGTAAATGTCTCACAACTTAGGTGGATAGATAAATACTTCATGATCTTGCTTACATTTTTGTTCTGTAAAAGTGTCAGTTTGTTAGTGTGCTGTCTTGTGGATTGTCATTTGTATATGACTGTGAGCTTGTATGCTTCTTTTATTCACCTGCCTTAGGTCAACAGATATAGTCAAATATAGCTTTTGTGCTAATTCCAGCATATTTACAAATATGTTTAGTGCTCCTCCGAAATCTCACATAATAAGAGCAAAGTGAAGTAAAGGAAAATATTGTCACGTCACATTTCTAGACTTTTAGTTGAAGGACATAGATTTGACACTATATATCTATGATTTACGTATCAGAAAACTGGTACTGGAATGGTTGGGTTGCTAGTCCGTTTAAACAGATTTCTCATCTGTTTACACGGACTACCAACTCATTTTGTACATGTCTATTATAACCACTGTTCCAACCTTAACCAAACTCCTGAACGATGCTCTGTGTGCAATATGTATAGTGTTTTTGTCATCTTTTAGAGTTATGTCTGTGCAATATTGTTGTGTGATTGTCTTTTTGCGTCGTGGTTGTGGGAGCACTTGTGGCAGAGCTCCTGTGTCTAGGACTAATTTCCTTCAGTGAGAAAATGCATTTGATTGATTGATTGAATTTGTAAACTATGCAGACATGATATAAAAATGTTTGTATACTTGTCAGAATTCAAAATGTGTAAATATCTACACTGTGATTTTGTTCTTCTATAATTTGAGGTTAATTACATGTTTTCCATAATGCAGTCTTCCCCCCTTGTTGTACTTTATTTAAAAATCCCACACTATTTTTTTATAGAGGTTGTAATTTACAGTTAATAAATGTGTTGAATATGTTGTTTTTACTTTAACAGTCCTTTTGTTGTCACGTTACAGTATTTCTACAGACTTTGTTACACTGTAAAATCCAGTCTGCATTTGCTGTGACACTATTTACTTCAGACACACAGTGAAACACAACATCTTATTCCACTTTAAAAAATAGGTTTATTCTTTTCAAATACAGACATTCAATGACAGTATGGATTAAATGCTCCTGTTATACAAGTTGTTGAGTAACTTGTAAAGCAAGCTTGTGATGCCTTATTGATAACTACAAACATCACTTTAGCTAACTTTTCAGAAAACAAAATAAAAATGCGACCCCCTTTTCATGAAACATACGTTTTAGCATTCGATTTGTGAATAATTGCTCAAAATAACACAGAAAGACATTTCTCTCATTGCAACAGAAGTGAACAAACTTTAGTGTGTAGACCATTAACTTCAGTCCTTAGAGCCCAGGGGGCTGGATAGTGCAACCAACTGACTCCCCTCAACATTTGTGCTGACCAAACAGCTCAAAGCGCATCTTTGTCCTTTGAAAGTAAAGCATGTGTTTTTAATGTGGTTTAATTTAATATGATGCATAAAACACTTTTTAAGGTCTGTGGTGTGTATATGTGACCATGGCCTGTCTACAGCCCCGCTCCTGAACTGACCAGATATGTCACCCCCCTCAGGTTTCCTGGAGTCGAAGAACAACCCTAGACATGTCTGTGTGGCAACAATAAACATTAGAGCACAGTGCTGGGAAACTATAGCTAAACCCACTTCTTGAGAGGGTCATGATTAGGTTTAGCTCTCTAAGATTCAGACTAAAACAGTGTTCCCTGTGTTAGGTAAGCTAAAATCTAATAACTTTTGAGTGCATTTTTTTGGCAAAAAACATATAAAAGCTTTGTTGACAAAAACTTGTTAAAGTAAACTTTACTGTGTATGTAAGCCTTTAAAATGGAAAAATAATCCAGTAATACATAAAATGTTGTTTATTTACCATTACCAGTCAGGGAAAGCCTGCACAAGGGTGCGCAAAGTACTATTTAAACTGCAAATTATTTGGTACTTGCCAAGATTTCAAACCTTATTTTTAGACATAATAGATAATTTAGCTTGTTTTAAAAGTTATTTACTCATTTTTAGTCCTTAATTTTATGGTACAATCTTAAATTGAGCATGAATACATCTTTATTACCTCTTTTAGTCTGGAAATCTTAAAACTGAGTGAATAACTCTTACAATAAGCTAAATTAGTCGTTCCACCAAAACTATCCTTCACCAAGCGTGTTTCAAGATTCAGTAAGAAGTCAAGTTGCTTGAATAAGGAATTATAAATTAACATAATTTATTAAGATGGATCAGACTTCAAACATGGCCAAATAACAAAGAAAACTACAGGTATACAACCTTCTCCACAACTCATGATACAATCACACATTTTCAGGAGCTTCAGCTTTTGTTGTGTGGTTCTGCATTTATTTCATGTCCCCTTTGACTGTCAAGTTTGATTTCAAGTATTTTGACCTGAAAATCTGCATTTTCAGCTTATTTTAATCCTTTTGGAAACTTCCAGGGAAAACTTATTTCAAGATTTCTGATATAGTAAAATTTACTTGCTGCATGGACAGATAATTTCACTAGTTTGAATTAATTTTCTTCTTAAAATTTAATGTTTTTATCTTATATTTGGACTTCCCTTTTTTGCAGTGTAACCCTGTGGTGCTGCAGAGACGTCAGTAAAGCATGAGGAGTTTAGGCCACAACAGGTGTGAAAATATGTTGTACACATGCACTGTTAAAGTGATGATCTTATATTCACAGTAAGTTAATGCCCAATAATTGTGATTTTGATGTAAAGAATAGCTGTCAACAGTATCAAAGATTGAAACTAGAATAATCAGTATCTTCATAGCAACACATAAGTACTGCAAAATTACCGTGTAACATCACAGTAAAGTGTAATCTATCCAAGGCAATATGGAAGCATTTTGTTGCATATTGTGATTTTACATCAGTTAACTACAATTTGGCAGTGATCCAGAAGTAATATTAAAATAAAATGACAGTATTGTAAAATCACAGTAAAGTATTGTGAATGGATTTTACAGTATATCACTGTGATTTTACAGCACTTTACTGCAATTTGAAAAAATAGTGTTGCTGTAAAATTACAGTGCTGTAAAATCACACCAAAATGTTGTGAATCCACAGCTGTATGAAAGCGTTTCACAGCATCATAATGTGATTTATGGTAATTTTGCAATGACCCATGTGTGTACAGTTAAGTGTTGTGTTGTTGTAGTGTTGTGTGATTTTGTAACTACAGAGATTCGCAACAACTGACTGTTAAACCCCAGAGTTCTCTAGTGACATTACAGTAGGGCTGCAACTGTAGATTCTTTTTGTAATCGATTACTCTATCACATATTTTGGCTATTAATCGAGTAATCGGATTTTTTTTTTTTTTTTTTTTTTTTTTTTTTTTTTTAGTAGCACAGAAAAAAAGAAAAGCCAGGTCACTTAAATTAACAAATTATTTTTCTTATATTGAACATTCTGAGCATAAATGGGATCTCAAAATCAAAATCTATACTTTTTTTTTTTTTTTTTTTTTTTTTTTTTGTTTGGCTATTTTTATTTTATTTGTATTCATGCTTGTCTCTTTTTGCTAAATTATTGCCTTTACTACTGTACCATTAGGGCTGTAGCGATACACTTATTTTCCGATACGATACGATACACGATACACGATATTCAGC
The DNA here is from genome assembly GCA_036419115.1 of Scarus forsteni. Taxonomy (NCBI): domain Eukaryota; kingdom Metazoa; phylum Chordata; class Actinopteri; order Labriformes; family Labridae; genus Scarus; species Scarus forsteni. The sequence continues at coordinate 37,071,512 of JAZDUH010000451.1, forward strand.
TCATGATATGATAATATCACGATATATCACGATATCACAATATTGCGATATATTGCGATATTCTACATTAAACCAGGAAAAACCTAGAGACAGTGAAAATGTAACTTTTCAATGTTATTGTTATTGAAATATGTCAAATGCAGCGTTACATACACTTAATCAAGTCAATTAAACTAATGTTGGAAAGAAATTGTAACATAACAACAGTAAGTTAAAAAAAGTCACATATTTCTCTTGTCACTGTCTGAACTGAATAGTGCATGAAAAAAAAACACGTGCATACATCTTTATAAGTTGTATTTTATTCCCAACTCTGATAAAATATGAGTTTTTATTTTTACAAAAAATATCGATACTAAGATTTGAGATATCGATATTGTATCGGGAGTCAAAATATCGATATATATTGCGATATTGATATTTTTCTACACCTCTATGTACCATATTGATGATCTTATTTTGCTTACTTTATTTCTAGGACCAAATAATATCATACTTAGATACTAAGATAATTTAACTAGCTAATGTACATTTCTATAACATATGAAAGCATTCCCTACACCTGCTTCCTCTACTCACTGTCAGTGTTTCCTCTTCTACTCTCTGCAATCAAATTAAATGGAAAGTTATTGGATGTGAAAAGTATGTGAACAAAATACACATAATTCTGGGCAAGTAGCCTCCACATTGATTTACATTCTTAACCAGCCTTTACACGGAGCCATAATCAAAGTTGGTTATTTACTAGCCCATATCTCAGTTATTGATCACATTAGCTGCTTCTGTTGATGTATCACGAGTGTCATCCTGTTGTGTCGCTCTGCGGACTTGATGCGCAGACCAGATGTTTACTGTTGACGTGCTGCAGCATTGATGGCGATCATCGGGATTATCCGAGGAATTGTTTCAGCCCTACATTACAGTATTTTGTTATCTAGTGCTTTAAATAGTAACTTGAACTTTAATATCACTGCTGTATCACTGCATCTCAGAGGCATGTAAATTCCTCTGAATTTACAGCAGATAGTGCAGATTTAACCTATCATGTACCGCAAAAGCCAAATTACAACCATATGCTGTGGAAATGTACTGCAGAAACCTGTGATAACTTGTGATTTAAAGAGTGAATTTGTAAAAAGAGACCTTTTTTCCTGGTCATTGAGACTATTTGGTTCCTTTCTTTAGGTTTTTCATTATTTTATTAGCTGAATTCTGTTTAGGAAATGTGAATAATGCTATATGATCAATCATTGTATGGTAGAATGTTCACCATCCGTTCTTTACCGCTCTCATGTGCGATTAAACTGAACATTTTCAATGATTGGAAGCTGCTTGACTTCTCAAGTATTTTCAAAAGTCAGTATTGTGGTACTTAAACTAAAGTTGTAGTTTTGGTCAAAGGACCAGTGTATACAGTTCTTTTTCTTTCTTAAACTTCAAACTTCAAAAATGTTTAAAAAGCTCAAGGTTGTTATTCTCAAAACTATGTTCTTGTAAGAAATGAAAAATAGCATTGTTGTGTATTTTGCAACAATAAGTATTTATAGTGTATAACAGCAACAGGAATTTATCTCTTAACCGACTCAAGCAGTCTCAGTGAATCAGTAAGTGAAGCTGCTTTATAACGATGAGGTGTGTGTCCATTAGACTGAGCCCATGCTGGATAAAATCTCCCTCACTTCAAACATCACTGAGAGCAGAGCGAGGTGAACAAAAGCTGAAAGATGTTTTTTGTGTATTTTCTCTTTGACTGAGCAGCAGCCGTCCATCTGAGTGCAGGAATCTCTCTCCCCCCACCCCCTCCTCGCCTGGGCTCCTGCACACATGGCTGGAGGGAGGAGAGAAGAGGAACAGTCGGCTGCGGCGGCGTTTTAGCTCACAATTTCATGATGGTTTGAGGAAAGAGGCCAGCCAAGCATTTCAAGTGGCAGAGTAGCGAGAGGGCAGCATTGTGGAGGAGAGCAGGTAGTGTAATGATCAGGTAGACAAGATGACATGAAGCATTCTTAGGGACGGCCGGGCGCGGCGTGCTGACATCCTTTCAGAGGGGATGGAGCACTGAAACAGGATGAGACAAAACCAACAAACAGGAGAGCCATTAGCCCCAGAAGAAGACTTGTTATTACTGTACGGCGGCTTAAAAGGCAGACGCCGAGTGAAACACATGCAGAGACGCTAAAGGAGATATGTAAATCATGCCACCTCATGCAAAATTTCATTGTTTCCCTGTTTGATTCTTACTAGATTTTCATTTTTTCTCATCTATTCTAATATTTTCTTACTCTGCTGTTATTTCCCTGGCCAAGGTGGTTATGTTTTTGCTGGTGTTTGTTAGTTTCTTTGTTGGTTTGTGTGTTTGTGAACTGGATAACTCAAAAAGTGAAACATGGATTTCCATCAAATTTTCAGGAAATGTTGGTCATGGCACAAAGAAGAACTTATTTTAATTTGGTGGTGATCTAAATCTATATGTGGATGAAGAATTTCTTTAAATGATTGGTTAACATCACAAAATAGCACCACAGTTTTCCCATGTTTTCTCTGATACGTCAATGACTTGATGACATTTTCAGGGAATGTTGGTCACAGCACAAGGAAGAACTGATTTTATTTTGATCATCATTTTTCAATATTTCGAAACTGGATAGTTTTCTGCTTCTAAGTCAACTTCTCAAAAGTTTTTGCTGACAGTTTTAGGGAATGTTGGTCATGGCACAATAGGAGCACTTATTACATTTTGGTGGTGATCTAAATCTGGATGGATCTGGAAATTTTAATAACTAGTTAAGACTTGATTACAGTTTGATGGTTTTCCAAATTTTGGATTTTGTTAATGTTAGTTGTTTGTTTGTGAACTGGGTAACTTAAAAATGAAGGACCATTTTGATGACATTCTGAGGGAATGTTGTCACGGCACAATGAAAATCTTACTTTGGTGGTGATTCAAATCTGGGTCAAGGATTTTTCCAGGGTTTTGTTAATAATGAGAAATGGGCAGTTTTCCATAATTTCCCAAATAACTCAATAACTTCTCGCTGGATGACATATTAAGGGACTGTTGGTCGTGGCACAAGGAAGAACTGATTTAATTTTAGTGGTGATCCAAATCTGGATGTGGCTTCAGGATTGTTTTAAGTTTGTTGTTCGTCTGTAAACAGGATAACTGAGAAAGTAAGAGGGAGACTTTGTTCACATTTTGTAAGAAATGAGAAAAAATGAAGAATAGATTTTGATGAGATTTTAAGAGAATTTTTAGGAAAAACTGATTCTGACATTTTGATGGTGATATAAATCCAGATTAGGAGCCAGGACATTTTTTTAATGTTCAAAGGTTTTAGGGCAGTTTTATGTTAATAACTTATTAACTCTTTAGTAAATTTTGATTACTTTTGAAATGATTTTATTTGATCCAGGGTTCTTTTGAGAGGATTAGTTAACAGTACAGTTAGGACAGTTATCCACATTTTGACAATAACTTACTGACAGTGTTGTAAATGCCTTGCAGTTTTATACTCTTGGAGCACTTCTGGTTGCAACGCAAAGGATTATGGGCAAAATGTGTTTCACTACATCAGCAGTACATAGTAATAAACTGTATGATATCATTAAAAAGATAAATGAACTAATTTGAACTTAATTGACATGAAATATTGTATTTCATTAACTATGAATTTTCCATTTCCTGCAATTCCCAAGACAGCTCATTCTCATCAAAACCAGCGGCATTCAGGGACATTTTGGATGGCTGAAAATGCTGAATATTAAAATGAGCCATAAAAACACCTTAAAATATACATATACTGTATGTTTAATGTGAAGATAACAACAGTTATGAGGAATATCATGTCACATTTTTAGGCTTTGTGGAGAGCTCACACTTAAACAAAATCATTTTGATTCAAGAAGTTACAAAAAATTTCTTCTGCTGCTGCATCAAGAGAATGAATAATGAGAACTGGTACAAAAAAGCAGGAAAATTAGTTCAAGATATACAGCTTATGCATTTGTAGTATCAACTAATTGCAATTATCCAAATACACAGACAACATATAAAACAAAAACAATTATTCTAGAATTTATTTATTTATTAATCTGAAAGATAGTAAATCAAAGCTTAGCCCAGAAAACAACACACCCCTGTTCAGTCTGCTCAAGGAAAAGACAGAGATGCTGAACAAAATAAAAACAGGTTTAAACTTTTTATGAATTTTCTTAAAATGCCAAACTATTGTTTTGACACCTCTGTTATCCATCTGAAATGAATGTGGGATGAACAGATGTCAGTTGCAGATCTTTTTTTAGTTGTTTATTTTGTTTTATGTGTACTTTAATTCAATAATACCATGTGGCACATAATTGTTGTGGATAGAATTGGAAAGAAAGGTAAGAAAGTGGGCAAAGACGCACTGTGAGAGACCGTAAACCAGGACTGTCCACACAAGGCAGGAGCCTCCAAATGAACTGAATACCATGGAATATCAGAGTCTCAAGGCACACCATGTTTATAACCATGCAAAACAAAATCTCTTTCACATTTGTCACAATATCTTATTGATCCCTCTTAGGGCTGAACAATTAATTGCAAATTAGATTAAATCGCAATATGGCTTGTTGCAATTTTCAAATCCCAGACAGTGCAATATTTTTAACCCAAAATGTGTTGAACATTTTGGCATTGTGATGTAGTTTCTTGCAATTTCATGCCTATTTTAACCTTTTTTAACCCAGTTTTTACAGCTTTATGCCTATCTTGCTCCCATTTATCTTTTTTTTTTTTGGCCACTGTCAGACCATGTTTGGAATTTTTACATGGTTTTTGAAATTTAATCCCAATTTTGATGCTATAATCAATTTTCCTTCGTCACTTTTGAATTTTTTTGCCTTTTTTTTTTGCAATTTCATACCTATTTTGCACCCATTAACTTTTTTTCTACTTTTGTACCATTTTTTTTACCCAGTTTTTACAATTTTTTTCACCTATTTTGCTTCTGTTCTTCACTTCTCCACTTTTTCTCAAATCTTTTATCTTTAGATTGATTTAATGTCATATTGGTTATACTATAAAACAATCTACTGCTTATGTTTGTTTAAGAATACATAAGATGAGGAACATTAAAACAATCACAGGGTAAATCGCAATTGGAATATTGGGGAAAAATATCGCAGTTAGATTATTTTCTCAAATCGTTCAGCCCTAATCCCTCTGTTATTATTTCTCCACTTGTACCTGATATTATTTGTCAAACAGCTGTATTACTTGTGAAATATACTGTGTATAATTACTAAAGAATTTATCTAAAACTTTCATATATTCTACAACACATTTAAACTTGATAGGTTTTAACCAAAAAATGAAGAAGAGACCAAAAAGTGACATTTCCCTTCATTCATTTGTTCTTTGGGCAAATACTGATAGGATACATTATAAACTCATTCATTGTATCTGAAGTAATAACTTATGTCAGTTACAGATTCTTACAGAACACATACACTTTCCCCAAGGCTCATTTTGCCCCACCACACCATTTTAGAGACGCTGCACTTGATAATCTGCTCCTCAAGTAGGAGCTGATTTTCATGACTAAGCAGAAGAAGTGACCAGATGGACGAACTCCGACCTGATTTAACAGTCAAACATTAGAAAAAATGTGGCACAGAGAGAGAAGTACACCTGAAGGAGTGATTACAAAAACATCAGCATCAATATCTGTATTGACTAAATCAGCTGTTCTCAGTGTGGCAGGGCTCACTGATGTGCCTTTAGACAAGTCAAAGTGTGCCCTGGGTTTTTTGGCACAATCATCAAACATAAAAAAAACTTGAGGTAAAACTGGGTGGATAAAAACGTAACCTTTTCATGTTGCCCATTATAAGTTCCCCTTTATCTTAAGATCCTTGCCAAGCCTAAGTCTGTTGCTGAATCCATAAAATGTAACAAAGTTATACATGAATTTCTGATATTGTTGTGAATGAATTTTATGTAATGTTCATCATATTTCAAATGTATGAGTAGATTCTTCCAGAGTAACATATCCCTGTGACATGTCCAAAGAGGCTTTTGTGGATTTTTGTTGGGCCTTTGGTAAGAAAATAAAGTTTGAATGTCACTGCACTTCATTGTTTTTCTAGATATTGGAATCAGTGCATAGAAAAGTCCGTATAGACAAATGAGCACTGTTGGAGTAAATATTTGTACCTCCTAAGTGTCTATGGGTCCTCACCACAAAGGGTCGTTTTCCATTTATTTTGGAGGGTTGGTACTTTAGCTCTAGTCAAGTGTTATTGTTGACTGTTTTTGGAGTTAAAATCTCTAATGTTTAGTAGAGGTGTGAAAAAATATTGGTATCGCAATATTTTTTGATATTTTGACTCCCGATACAATATTGATATTTCAAATCTTAATATTGATATTTTTGTAAAAATAATAATATAACACATATTGTATCAGAGTTGGAAATAAAACACAACTTATAAATATGTATGCACAGGTTTTGTTTCATGCAGTCTGTTCAGTTCAGACAGTGACAAGAGAAATATGTGATTTTATTTTACTTCCTGTTGTTCTGTCAGTAACTCAAAGCTCTTTGTTCATCATGTGTTCAGTTACAGTTTGAGCTGCACTGCTGGTTAGGATGCTCTCAAAACTTTGGGGGAAAACAAGAATAATTTCTTTGTAACATTAATTTAAGTGACTTGATGCACTCTGTGTTTTCAAGTTAAGTGTATTTATGCAACACTGCATTTGACATATTTCAAAAACAATGAAATGGAAGTTACATATTCACTGTCTCTAGGTTTTCTCTAGTTTACTGTATAATATTGCAATGTATCACAGTATTGTGATATCGTGATATTATCGTATCGTGACCAAAGTATCGTGATACGTATCGTATCGTGTGGCTCTTGCCAATACTCACCCCAATGTTTAGTGTAATGATAACCCATGTATTTTAACCCATAAGCTGTAACTCGCTCTGTTTACTTTCGGAACAGTACAAGTAGGGATGTATGATGTTTAATTTTTATTTTATCCATTAGGCTGATATTTCCAAACTTATCATTGCAGATAGTAATACCAATATAGATTTATTTTTAATTGTTGATTGATGTCCTGCTTTTGTGTGTGTGGTGTCTGTGTCATAATGTTTGTGTGCCTCGGGATTGCGGATGTAAATTAGCATTGATGCTTTAATACAGCATAATTATATCTATTGTTTTCTGAATAGACGTTCATCAATGTACACCGTCCTTATTAAATAAATAAATAGATAATTTTTTGCAGGAGTGCCAAACTGATGTCATTGTGACAGCATTTTGTGTAAGAAATTAATGTGGATCAAGGTAAACAACATTTCATTCTCTAATAGAAAAAAAAAAACATTGTTTTTAATGTAAACATTCAGAAGTGTCAGTAAAACGTTGTGCTGCATTTGTGCATTCTGTGGGCATTTCAGCAAATATATGTGACATACATGGCGAATATGTATGACCAAAATATTGGCCAAAGTATCAGCAGAAAGTGTAATACCTGCTGATAACGATATTGAACTGTTAATATTATGCATCCCTTGGATCTTTATGGGGACACGTGTTTAAAAACTCTCTCCACTGTCAGTCAGCAAAAGGTTTCAGGTCAAATTTATCACTTCCACTTTTTTTAATCCAATCCTGAAGAGCTGTGTGTTTTGAGGGATTTCTGTACTTGTGGATCCAGAGTGATATCAACATCCGTAACGAGACATTGTTTAATCCCATTTTTGTATTAAAACAGAGCAGTGATGTTGTAAAATCTCAATTTTGACTAGGGATGGAAATTGATAAGATTTTATTGCGATTGATGCTACTATCAATTCTGCTCATCGATCAGAGTCTTTAATAATTTCAATATTGATTCCTGTGGATTTTCTGTTAAAGCTGGCCTGCATTGGATTTTCAGTGGCAACAGTTTCAAACATGTCACACCCGATATTATATGCCATGCTGCAGAGATTAATGCTTCTACAAGGTTTTAACACGCCAAACATTGTGTACTAAGTAGGCCTGAGCTTAAAATATCGATACAGCAAAATAACGTATCGCACTCCTTCGGGATACGTGTATCGATACGGATTCTACAGAATCCATACGGCCTAAATATTTTGACAGTTGTTGTAAATACACTTTGGATAATGTTAACAGTGGCACAGTTCAAGGTAGAAGACGAGCTACATAATGAAGCATATGTTCTAAATTTGAACTTAGGTCTACCATCTTTGAGGGTCTGAATTTATGTCTCTCCAGTTGTAGAACCACTTAAAACTCATCCTTGTTCTTTTTCTTCTTATAAGAAAAAACTAAACTTGTCAAGAATTTTGCTTAAAGCATAGTCAATGTTCACAATTTACGTGTATCGGGATTCGTATCGTATCGTGGCCTTAGTATCGGGAAACGTATCGTATCGTGAAGTTGCTGGAAATACCCAGCCCAAGTACTAAGTGACCTATTTGTCCAAAAAAGGGAATTTTTAAGCAAGAAAACTACTGATAGCGATTCCTTGAAGGATTTGATATCTATTCCCATCCGGAATTGGTTTCCAAATCCCATCCCTATTTTTTAACCCTAGAGAAAGTAACAACGTTCTATCGGTCTGTTGACCAGTCATTTGTGCTCAGTGTCTTATTTTCTTGAATTTTTGTCAATGGTGTCAAATCAGGAGAAGCCAAAGGTCAACAAAAAGCAAGAGATATTTGTCATTTCCCAAAAGAATCAAAAGAAAGTCTGAGATTTGATGTTTGTGACCTTTTTAATACACAGCTAAAGGTGTATTTTGTTCACCTTGGCCTTTGACAGAGTAAAGCCACTTTTATTGATCTTTTATTGGTTTTACTGGTTAGTAAACATATTTATACTATATTGTTTTTTGTTGTTATTGCTTTTATTGGTTTTTATTTCTGTTATTCGTTTTATTGTGTTCCTGTTTTTACCGTGTGTGCCTTTACTGTAAAGCACTTTGGCAGGCCGCTGGCTATTTAAATGTGCTATAAAAATATAGCTAACATTGACATTTGAGACAAAATACCTTCAAAATTGGCAAAAATTACTAAATGAAGCAGAAGTGCTTTAAGAATAAGTGTTGAACACTCAGGTTTTGTTCCTCTAGTAGCCATGGCTTGACGAAACTTAGTTCAGAAGTGAAAAAGCTCAAACACCATTGATTTTTTTGTGAACCGTATTAACTTTATTGTTATTAAAATTACATTTTGAGCTTTGGTTTTGTTTTTATGGCTGTGCAACTTATAATACACTAATGTGAGATCATTAGATTCTCAGTATTCTAAACAATATTTTAGACTTGATTGTGCTTATAGGGGTTGAGGTTTTACGTGCATTTTTACAATAAAACTGAGACTGATGTTGGTGAAAGATGGCCTGGAGCTGTAAAGATTGAAGTGTTCATGAAGAAGAGTGCACTTAGAGATGTGATCTTATTTCATCTGGTGAAGTGAGGACCAGGTGACAAAATTCTGGAACCAGTGCCCCTGGTTTGTTGCTGTTGTTGTTTTTAAGTTCATCTGTGCTTATTTTGGACTGCCAGGTCATAAAGTATCGAGGTCCTTTATGTGATTGCAGCTTCAGATTTGAGAAAAATGCGAAAAATTGTTAACATATAGAAGAAGACACGGGTCTTCTATTACTGAATTGAATTGAATTGAATTGAATTTATTTATTTGATAGGGACGATGCAGTTTAACATAGTTCCATCACTGAGCATGAATCTGATGTGCTGCACAGAGAGTTTATAGCAAATGCTAATTTCCAACTCTTGTCCCCAGTTGGGCCTTTAAATTTAAAAGTCAGAAAATGTACAATATTTAACAGCATAAAATAATAAAAAGTTTACAAAACAACAATAAAATACATGTTCACATAAAAACAAGTAATTACACAAACCAGTTCAAAATAAGTAAATAAAAAAAAAATGTGGCAAACTAAGAATGATAACAGTTCTGATTTGCTTTTAGCCAGCACTTGACCTTTTTAGAGAAGGGTTTTAAGTCTGTGGTTAATTTGATTTCGGTTGGTAATGAATTCCAGAGTTTAGAGCCTTTAAAAGAAAAAGCTGACTGTCCAAATGTTGACTTACATTTTTGTATGCTCCAGTTTCCATTCACCTTGCTTCTTGTTACTCTGCTGCTGTTCTGTCTTTGAATACATTTGGATAAGGGTTCAGGGGCAAGATTATTAATACATTTTAAAACTAGTTTAAGGAAGGAAAACTGCATGAAGCTTTCAAAGCTCAATAGATTGTATTTTTTCAAAATGTGGCAGTGGTGCCAACGGATGGATTTTTTGACCATAACTTTAATATAACTGTAATATAATATAACAGAAGACACAGGACCTCTGTTACTGTAAGAAGAAATATTACATTTGACTGATAAATTATTTATGTCAATGTATTTGTTTAATTATGTCTGTTTGATTCACCAACATGGAAGGTGGCTTATAGGCTAGTTTTGGGAAAAAAAAAAATAAAAAATGGAGGTAAGAGGTTTTCCGTGCTTTTTTTGCTTTTTGTTTTTTCTTGTGCAAGGTGATCATGAAACATTTCGTCACAAACTGACACAAATCAGTGATCAATATAGACAGGTTACTAGGATGCTCACATAACTGCCATAATCTATAATATGTCACGTGAAGTTTTGATCGTTTTCTGTTTCTTTCTTGAGAGCGTGGAGCTCTGCAGCACTAAGGATCGTCTGAGGGTGACAGTATTGGTCCTCTTGATAATCTTCATTTGTAAAAATGTGTCCCTGTTCTTGTAAAACTACATTGATCCTGCATTTTATGCCCTCTTTGTTGAGCTTATTTGGGTTTTTTCTTTATTTGCTGTGGAGTTTGTATGTTTTCATAACATATTCATCATGAATTAACAAATGAATGCATGAAAGTACATTTATATATGCAAGATGAAATATTAGGATTTCATTTGCTCTCAGTTTGTCATGCCAAGGAGTCGGAGTGGTAGTATCAGTATTGAGTACTGAAGTATCAATACTTTCCCAAGTTCTCTTTTGGTATTGATTGCTCCTCTAAAATATTCATACTAAATGAGCACTTTAACAAAATCTTTGTTTGTGAAGTTTTATGTAATGTTTTCAGGGCGTGCCACTTTCAGTGTGTTGTGACTGTGAAGATCAATCAGACAAATCAAATGGTATCTGCACCCCCCCACACACAAATATGTAACACAACATTGTGGCAAACTAAAGTATGAATGACAAAGAATCAATTTTATGGATTGTTACTCCAAAGAACATCTCAAAACAGAATTAAAGTTACTTAGGATTGTCTGTTTAGTTTAAAAGTTTTATACATCTGTGTAACATAGGCCTACGTTAGTGTAGTTGTTTGATTTATACTTGTGTTAATGAATAAATAGAGTCAACCAAAAACATGTCACGATGAAACATCAAAAACATTTTGCATTTATTGCAGGAGATAAATATGGGCATCAGTTAGGGCTGGGACGATACGCTTTTCTCCCAGTTCCATTTTTAATGATATTTTTTAGGTGCTGGTTCGATTTTTTTGCAATTCTACGATATTGCCGATTTTTGCAATCTTTAGTTAGCTTTTTTAACACCAGTGAAAAAGATGAACAATGATGATGGCAACAGATTATATCAGGAAAAACACACATCACATGTGAGTCCGTTTTTAGGATTTATCCAGCAATATATTTTAACCAACTGTTTATACTTTCTCTTCAAAAGCCTGTTTTGCATTTAAAAGTGGCTTATTTAAAACAGGCTAAAATGAAGCATTTCAATTTAGAAAAAAACGATTTTTGAACAAAAAAAATGATTTAAAAATCGTCAAACATAAAATCCTGAAACTTATGTGAATCGATTTTTTCTCCCAACCCTATTGATACTAGGAAACTAACAGAAAAAAAGCATCAGTGTAGTATTCATTTAACACCATCACTAATGCAGCTCATTCAAAAACAATAGTTTCTGTTTGAAATGTAATTGAAGTGTGGAATAATGCTGTGAAGGACACTTTCGGGGACTAAAATTGTTTTTAGGATAATCCAGCACTTCGACTCTGTTAGTGAGATTCAATAAAGACATCGATGTTTCCTGCACTCTCTGTAACATCCAGACTGTTTATCAGCTTTTCAGACATTTGAGCTTTTGGCAGCGCATCATGATTTTCTTTTTTTCATAAACAGTGCTTTTAGTCACCTTCTATGTTAGTGAGAGTGTTTTGTAACTTTTTAACCAAATTAAGTCACAAAAAACAACTTGTAATATTCCCCTCACAATATTCATTCATGCAGAGGTAGACTTTTTTTTTCTCAATTTCCTGAAAAGTAGTAGTTTCGTGGATAGGAGGTTTGTGCCTGACAGCAGTGATAGGGTGTTTTTGTGGTTTGTTTTCAGGATTTTTTAGGAGATTTGAGAGTGAACCCTGACTGAATTTTACACATGAGACATCATGATGTTGCAGAATGTCCTGACACTCAGCGAGTTGGTGTCACTGGCTGCAGATATTTGCCTGATGTGTTTGTTTTTGTTAGAAATCTTGATCAATATTAGCAAATAAGTGAATTGATTTTTCTGTATTTCTTCATCTATTGTCACTATGGGCTGTTATTGAGTTTGATTGTTTGACTATTTTTAGTAACGTTTAGCCAGGGCACTGCAAATCTTCTAAGGACCAAAATAGTGGGGCACATCAATCCAGTTCTTTGGTCTTTACAGTGACTCACTGTTAGTGCTGAATGTTTCAGGACCTAAATCCACCAGTGACCTCCTTGTGCCATATTAGCCCTCCAGAGCACTCTGCCCTCTGGTTCAGCCCTGCTCTCTGCCCCCAAAGTCTGCACCAAACATGGAGGAGCAGCTTTCTGTTTTTATGCTCCACAGATGTAAAGAAACTTCCAGAGAACTGCTGAAGCGGACGGTTCCTTTAAAATCAGGGTAAAAGACTCGTTTGTTTCCAGACATCATTCATTCAGATTATATTTTTCAGTTTTTCATGAGAGTTGGAAAACAAGCACTGCACTGCAGCAATTTGAACTGTCTTCTTGATCATATATTTTAGTAACTTGTTTTATATACAACCCTGCACTGTAACTTTAAAACATGATTGGAGTTTGAATTCTAATCCAATAGCAACATTTAAACATTCAGCTTTGTGCAGTGTTTCTTCTCTTTCTGCTTTTGTTTTAATGTCTTTGTTTTTAATGTTTTATTCTGATGTTTTTCTTTTCCTTTGTCACTGTGATCTGATGTTTCTTTGTGTGTGAAGCACTTTCTCTTGTGTAGTTCCTGAAAGCTGCTTCACAAATAAACTTGCCTCACCTTGGACAGATTCAGTAAAGGCATTGACGTGTGCTGTACTTTCTGTGACAGACATCCAGAGACGGTTTATCCAGGGCTCCAGACTGACTTTTTACATTGGTTGCAACGGTGCACCTAAAAAATTTTTTAAGGTGCACCCAAATTTTACATAGTGTCACCTTTAACGTCATAAGGTCACCATTTTATCACTCTCCATAAGTTTTACTTTTCCTTATTGAAACCTGACACCACAGTCAGGCTCCTCTGGGCTCATTTGCATACTAACAGCTGATAAAATGATTACTGAGGGCTGTGTTGGTGTGTGTGCGTACATGTGTGTGAAGATGCAACACAGGGCCAGAGAAAAGAGAGGAAGCAGGTGCTGTGTCATGTCCGTTTTTTCACTACCTTAGTTACTTTTGTCAACTTAAATTTGTAAGAGTGCGCCTAACATTTTTTCTTGGTGCCCCCAAGAAAAAATGTTAGGTGCACTCTCACAAATTTTGGGTGCATGTGCGCCCAAAATGGTTGCACCCTGGAGCCCTGTTATCGTTCATTCATAATGTGATGCAGAGGGCTGCTGTCGAGTTTGTCTGTTTGTCTGTGACTTCTGGCCAGAACACTCTTGCAAGAGAGATACACCACCTAAAACAGGTTTGTCTTGTAAAGAAATACATTTTAAATACAAAGAAAACTGTTATTAGCAAAGTTTGACAATCATAAATTTTAGATTTTTATTAAAAGAGACAAAACTTTGCCTCAAAACTCTGTCTGTACCCGTAACAGAAAAGCAGCTAAACATTAACTCCAGATTTGATGCTTTTGTTTGGTTTTATGTGAATTTATTTTTCTACCATTAATGTTAAAGGTAAACATAATCAATGCGTTGACTGTGCTGTTGTGCAAAGACAACGATACATCCACATTATAGTCATAATCCCTGAGTAAAAAAATGTTTTATTAAACTAGATTTAAATTAGTAAGATCACAAGACTGGAGTCAAGTCACGTTTATTTATAGAGCACCTTAAAGAAGACAGCAGTCAATTAAAGTGCTGTACACAAATACATAGAAATAAATAAATATAACAATAAAAACAATAAAAATAGAAAAACATTGTAATAAAACAGCAAAAGTATAAAAACTAAAGAATAAACATTTCAGGAAGATTTAAAAATCTCTATGGTCTGTAAACATTACAGACAACATCTAAATACATTTTTAAATATATTTAAATATTTAATTACGAATATTAAATATATTCTTAAATATATTTAAATACTTAATACAATACTGAAATACATTCTTTAATATTTTTAAGACTTGATAATTACTTATATTTTAATACCTAATATAAATACATAAATATTTTCGGATTCATTCTACAATGAATAACCCCTGATGCTGTGCTCTAGTGTTTATTCATTAGTCCTACATTTGTCTCCTTTTGTTTAATCTATGTTTTCTTTATTGCATTTCTTGATGAAGTTTATTTCATGGTCCCTTATATTTGACTTTATGCTTCTAATAAATGTGTTTCATTCATGAACCATGAGTTATTAACCCTATAACGCCAATTGTATCATATTTGATACATACTTTTATAATACCTCTATCTACTCAATATGATCAACAAATTAAAAAAAAAACATCTGAATACAATCAGGTAAATGACAAAAAAAATGTCCTCAAATGGATTATCAGTTGCCAAAAACACCCAATGTATCAAATGAGATATGAAAAATCTATATGTTGAATTTATGGACATTTTGATTTTCGTAGGATTTTAGCAGAAAGTGAAACAAACACTTAATCTCCAAAAAAAATTTGAATTTTCTGGCTTTAATGTGCGATCTTGGGCCTTACAGGGTTAATGATGATTTCTCATATTCAGATATTGTATCATAAATCCAAAACTACCGACGAAGGGCAAATTTGGCACTACACCTGTGTTCAGATTTGACATAGTTTTGTATTTTTTATTTTAAATTACACATACATACACATACACATACTTCAGACTCCTATTTTACTTTTATTACTCATAAAGTTTGTCAAAGATGTTTGTGGATCTATATTTAATTCCACTAACTTACTATTTATACCACTGATGCATGGTGAAGTGGACAGATGCATAACTCCCTGGAATATAACTGAAAAAATGAACATGATTTTAAACTTGCTTAGAAGTAAAAACATTGAAAATACTATTCCTTTGTGATTAAATAATTCATGCATGAAAGGCTTAAACATGTGTGTGACTGACACTTTAGTGAAAATACATGAGGTCGTGATTTTTCATGCACAGACTCATGAGCCTTACACTGAAGCGCTGCCTTCATCTTTTAGACACGTTCAGACACAGACATCGCAAACCAACTCCGGATGTAAATGCTGTAGTGGAAATGGTTTCTTGATTCATATTTGTCCCTGTACAAAAGCAAATCGGCAAACAAGTCATTACATTATTTATATCCTCACTCGGGCTGAACAATTAATTGCAAATTAGATTAAATCGCAAAATCGCTTGTTGCAATTTTCAAATCGCAGAAGGTTCAATATTTTTAGCCCAAAATCTGTTGAACATTTTGGCATTGTGATGCAGTTTTTTGCATTTTCATGCCTATTTTTTTGCCTCTATTCATACATTTTTTCCCACTTTTGGACCATTTTTACCTTTTGTTTAACCCTGTTTTTAGACCTTTATGCCTATTTTGCCCCATTCATCTTTTTTGGCCACTGTCAGAACCATTTTTGGAATTTTTACATGGTTTTTGAAATTTAATTTCAAATTTATTTCCCAATTTTGCTGCCATAATCAATTTTCCTAAGCCACTTTTGGATTTTTTTTTGCCAATTGTTCCCAATTTTTTTTTGCAATTTCATACCTATTTTGCACCTATTTATCAACCTGTTTCTGCTTTCATACCATTTTTACCCAGTTTTTACAATTTCATACCTATTTTGCTTCTTTTCTTCACTTCTCCACTTTTTTCTCAAATCTTTTATCCTTAGATTAACTTAATGTCATATTGGTTTTACTATAAAAAGATCTACAGCTTATGTTTGTTGAATAATACATAAGATGAGGAACATTAAAACAACTGCAGAGTAAATCGCAATATTGGGGAAAAGATTATTTTCTCAAATCGTTCAGCCCTTGTCAGTGCAATGGGTCGCCCTCTCGGTTTGTGCTCGGTTTTGTACGTCTGAAACTGAAGAAAGAATCTAAACAACTGCAAAGTATGGTAATGCATTTATTATAGCATAGATGTATTTAAAAAGTACTTTTTCTTTATTTTTCCTGCTTAAAAGAAGTAATTTTTGGAGATACAAGGTCTCTGCCAGACAGCACTGACATTTAGTGCATGTCACTGATTTGTAAAATATTTTGTCCATTTTATGATTTAAAAAAGACACATTAACTTGCATGTTTTTCTTTTCTATTATGAATGAAATGTGGAATTCTTGCATTAATGCTGCATGAACTGAGCTGGAACACACCACCCTGTTATCACAGGAGCAGTGTGGATGTGTTTGTCAAACTCTGGATCCTGGGGAAAAGGGTTTTGAGGCATCGATGATTCTCACTCCTGGTTTTTGTTTTTCTGTAGCAGGGGCACCGAACTTTCCCCTGACCCTAAAAATAAGACATCCAATAAGGTGAGGATCCTCACTTTAGAGGGTTCAGGCATAATTTAAATAAACATTATGGTCATTTCCTTCATAAGTATCTTTTAATGTTTTCATATCAAATTGAGCCCATTTTATTTTTATATCAGAACCATATGGGACTAAGTATACATCTTAGATGCTTCATGTATTTATTGGTTTATATGTTTATCTAATCCTCTCGAGGAGATCTGCACTCTCACTTTGGGAAACACTGATCAGCAGAGACGCTCATCAGGCGTGAACTGATACTGACTAAACTAATAATGTAAAATGAATGAATGGATTCTTCTGTCTGCAGCTCCATCAATGTTAAAAAAAACAATTTTATGGAAAACATTCTTAAAACAGTCTGGTTTATAGAGTTACATGTTATTTTTATTTCTGTGTAAACTCATCATATGACTTAGAATTGTTCCATCTGTGGAGTTAAGCTGAATGTTGGTGTTTAAGCTCAACATCTGCAGATTACAAAGTTTAATTTATTTCCCTGTCATAGTTTTATGACATCCTCTGAATTATTGATGAAAAAATGGTGTCAGCTATTGTTAACACTTTGTTTATTTCATGGTCACTGGACTACTTTAGCCTTATTTTAATTATAATGACAACATTTATTAGTATTATTATTAGTCATTATTTTGCTGTTGTTATGTGTTTAATGAGAATTTTGTAAAAATTGCATGTATTTTATTAGTAAAAATTCTCTCATAATTATAATATGTCCTTATAAAAACAGCTGTGAATATGACCTCTCAGCAGTTCCCTGATGTTGGGCAGCCCTGCTGGCTTTGTTAGAAGTCCCTTTTTTATTTTATTTTTTTTAGAAAAGTCATTTTATTGGACTCATGTTGGTTTTGCTCTGCTTTGCAATGTCACCATGAGAACACCAGACGTGGCCTTGAGAGCAGAGGACTGAAAACATACAATTTGCTACTTTACAATATTTATTTTAATAATGATTGAATTGTTCAGGGCTTTCTGGAGCTAATTAAGGTGAGTTTAATGAAGAGGTTAGAGGCCAAATTTCATTTATAAAACAAGACATTGTTAAAGTATTAATCAGACTAACTCCCTAACAAAAAGATACTAAGTCAGGGTTTAGATTCATTGTATTGAATTGGTATGTATGTTTTTCATATGCTCATGATTTCCCACTTTTTAAAAAAGTTGTAAAGATTACTTTTCATTTAGACACATAAAAATTATCTTATTTTTTAACAATCAGACAAAATGGCACCAAAGTAGAAAAATGATTTGTGCACTCTCCATTAAACTCAAAAGTCATATATTCCATTTCATCTATTTTATGCCCCTCCATAAATGTTTGACTTAAACGACTTCTCTGTGACTGTTTCCCCCTCAGCGTGGATCAGGTGATCTGGGCACGTTTCATTTCCTGTGAAGAAAATAGGTTTATATTAAATCTTTTCACTCCGGGCCCTAAAAATGGGCTTCGACTTTTAGATTTAAATTGCAGCGTGTGGAACGTGCTTGTGTGTGCCAGGATCAATACATTCAGAATTTAAAGCAGTTTTTGGGTGTGTTTATGTGGATTCATCTAAATAATTGTAGGCTATCAGGTGGTCTACTGCATAAAAGCGTCCCAAAGTGGTGATAAACAGGGAACCAGCACATTGATATTCAGCGTCCGCTCACATTTCCATCCTCGAGTTATGGAGCTGCTTAAAAAGTTTCTGTCTCTGCACGCAGCACTCAGAGCGCTCGGGAAACTTTTGATTAGAAGATGCATCTCTTCACATTTAATGTGAAAACAGGGGGAAAAATGACTCCCAGCAGAAATGGACATCAGCAAACACTTGATTCAGATTGTAGCAATTTGCATGCATTTCAGGGGTAAAAACCAGGTTTGATTAATATCATTATTTAGCTCATTTGGTGATGGGAGGCGTCTGCAGCTAGAAAAGTAATTTAACTGGATCATTTTAGGGAGCACAACTCAACCTTTGTGCAAATAAATGGTTAAAAAAACTTTAGAAGTACACAGTCTGAATGCAAATGGCTGCAGAAGACTGTCCTGCCCTGTTACCTGCAATAAAATCCTCTGAGTATGTTTATTATTTTAAAATCACATCAGATATGAGGCAGTCACAATTATTCTAATAGAGTGTAACCCCTGTTTTACGAAACTAACTCAACGTCCATTTTTTTTCTTTAAACATGAGGCAAATTTAGACTAAGACAGGAGACAAGGATCGATTCAGACAAAGTTTTTATGAACTACTGGATGAAATTCTGCAATGGCTGCAATGTATAATGTCTGTAAAGAGAATATATTTACATAAGAAACCCATAAAGCATGTCCTGTCTTTACATGATTGCAAATGGAACAAAACTTAATTTTATCATGGCATTAAAGACGATTCAGCCTGCAAGTATTTTTAAAAATCAGATTATATTACAGTTAAAATTATAGATTCTGATTGCAAAGCCTGATAATTTAACTAACTTCATTTGCAGTTTACTTTTCCTGTTTGCAAAATTCTAACAGAAAATAACAAGGACAAAATGGAAAAAGGAAATGCAGTTTGCAGGTTTATGAAGAACTCAGTGATTTATATAAAGCATTTACAGCAACAGAAGGTTGATTCTAAAGGCTGTGATGTTTAAGTGTTTGTGAGGAAAATCTGTAAAAAGCCTTGTATGCAGCAGTGGTCTTAAACTAGAGGAAAATCCTCTGTTTTTAGACTAAACTACTGCATAAGAACCTTTTTGGCCTAATAGTTTAGAACACTATCTTCAAGAGTGTTAATGATTTTAAACTCAGATTCAGTCTGGACCTGAAAACAGAGCAAACCCTGTTTTATAAACTCAGATTAAAGTGCAGGTTCCTCCTGATGGGAGTTATTGTAGCAGAAATAAAACAAGAACTAAAAGTCCTGCTGGAGCTCAAACCTCCACCAATGCATTTCCAAAATGTGGAAAACTGTCCTGTCTCGCGATAATAACTAATCTATGAAAAATTCCTGGATAAACATTTATGACAAATATAATTACTTGTTCTTTATTTCATGAATAACATTCCCTGAAAATTACATCAAAATCTGTGGAGAACTTTTGAAGTTCTAAGCATCATCTCGTGATGTTCTCACGCTGTTCACAAATCCTTGAAAAAATCCAGGAGCTGAATCTGAATCACACCCAAAATCAAGCAGATCTGTCCTGGGCCCATTTCTGATCCGTCCTGGTTTTAAATCCATTTCTGTTCTGAAGTTGTGGAGTTATCTCGTTCAGAAAACTAACAAATGCCGGCAACAACATGTAAATGAAAAGAACCTGTTCACGAGTCTAAGTTTAGGAAGAACTGCAGGGTGATGGGTCAGGAGAGTTTCGATAGTGTTGATCCTCATGGCTGCAATGTTTGATTTACAGACACTTCCGCGAAAGTAAAAGTGAAATGTGGAATAAATCATTTTCTGTGTTTTATTTCAACTTCTCTCATATTTCATCTGGAAGCTCTCTGTTTTTTGTTCTTCCTTTAAATTTGTTTCATTTCTTTTCCTTGATTATTGTGTCCTTGTGTTTTTTTTGTAAAACACTATTTGATGCACAAATAAAGTTGCCAAAAGGATAAACTTTGCAAAAAATGTAATTTATGAAACTGAAGAACAGACTCTATTTGCAAACAAACAGGGAAGCAAATCTGACCTGTAACAAACAACAGGATCATAAAAGTATTTATTTGACCTGAATGAAACATAATCCTGAAAATCAAGTACAAACTAATGTGCAGGTTTGTCTTGATGTTTGGTAAATTATGCATATAAGATTAATGTAATTGTACAATTTACAAACAAATATATAAAAAAAATGGGATGCAACCCTTCAGGGGCAATTTTCTTTTGTGGTTTAGATGGAAAAATGTGTAAATAAAAGAATACATAAAAAAGGACATGTAACTACATATTTCTTGAGTTTAGTTGATGAAGAAATACAGGATTAAGGTCATTATTCAAGAAATTCACACGTGACCTATAGTATAATCAAATATTTTACATTCATAAGAGAAATTAATAAATAACCAACATTTTTCTTTGTTTACATGCACGGCAAAAAAACAACCTTTTGCCAAAAAAAAAAACATCTGAAAAAGTGAGAAAATAACACAATTAACCTGGATGTCTTCTTTTTGCTTATTTCTAGCCTGCCTTATAAAATCCTGAAAGTCTGTCCGTCATTTTAAAATGACATTTGATAAAAAAAAACAGCTGCGATCATGAATTTTGATGCAAACTCTTCATATAAAACCAACTTGATGTGCAGTTTTCTTTTGATAATTAGTAAAAACTAAAGACCTACAGCATTACAAATATAAAACCAGATGATAATGCTCGTCATAAGAGCTGTTGTATACAGTTGTATACAGTTTATACAATATTTGTTCAAAAATCTACAAATGAAACTTGCATTCGCATGGGGATCAAAACTTAACTTTTATACAAAAATATGTATAAAACTACAAAAAGGTGCGGAGCTTGCCTGCATACTGCTGCATATAAACACTCTGTCTCCTAATATTACAGAAAAAAATAAAAAATGTTTATTATTCTTGAATTGAATTTGATTTTCTACATCTGGAACCATGAACTTTTGACAAACATGCAGCTTTTGTTTGATGTGAGGTAAATTCATCAAAAGTCAGAAAGGCCAACACACTTAAAAGCAGACTCAGCATGATCTTGAGTTACAGCTCGGGGATTAAAGTCACAAATAAAGGATCTAAAATATTCATACTGGAGGCCGTAGGTGTAGTTTGAGTTTATTGAAAGCAGAGTCAAACATGCTCCATGTTTGATTTGCAGCAAGGGATTTAGAATTCAACCTTTGTGCATGTAAATGATATCAAATTAAGAAAAATACTCCATTTCAAGACAAATTACAGCATAAAACCTCCTTAGAACAAAATACATAAATAATGTTTCTCGTTTTTAAATCAACATTGACTTGACGCAGCCACAATCATGAAGCCTGAGTGCAAACTAGTTTGGTTAAAGCAGCTTCTGTGCATTTTTTCTTTTGATGTGACAGGAAATTAGCAAAAAATAAAAGACCAGCATTTTGTATCTGCAGCAGATTATAGTTAGAAAAAAGCAGATTGAATATCCTCATTCTGTCAAAAAAATAATGTTTTATTCTTTCCTATAACTGCAATGTGTTGCTGCTGTCACCAAAACTGTGAATCTTCGTTTTTCAGGATTTTCTTTTTTTCATAACACAGAGCTTTTGTGTCCATGTGGGCAGTTTTAATGGTTTTAATCAGTTATTAATCAATGAAAAGCATAAAAAACAATTGCCAATCATTACAATACAGAGTGGATTCATTCAGTTATAAGCAGAGGTTTTTTTTCTCTAATTCCTGAGAAGCAGGGACTTTGGAGACATTTGGAGAATCATTATGACACTTCAGCTATTTTACAGTGAAGTAAAGAGAGCAGGGTCATGACCCCCCCTCCTGAATGCATGCAGCTCCTCTTGTCTTTGTAAGACATCTATAATTGTAAAAATAAAGTCAAATAAAGCTAAATCTGTCTTGGATCACACGGGCATAGAGCATAAGAGCGTGAAAGCTGGATTGATCTGTTTGTTATTAGTATGTTGAGTTTATTTTTATTAGACTCTTAGTAAAGAAGCCTTAAGTGAAAAAATATAGAAATGTAATAATAGATAATAATATAAAATAAAATCCTTTGTGAAATATGCCTTTAAATGCTCCGTTCCTTACAGTGTGTGCATTGATTAAGTTTGATTGAATTTTAGGGTCAGGTGTTTCACCAAACATCAAATATTGATATGCTAAATTAAGATTAAAGCTGCATTGTTTCGTCACTGGCAGGCATAAACCACCTATCTCCAAAGCTGCTTCTTTTCAGAAAATGACCAAAAATCTACACAACTGAGTAAATGTCATTTTTCCTGATAACAAATGTTTTTCTTTTACTTTGTTTTGATGAAGTTTATAAAGCAAACTCAACATTCTGGAAGGTGGCAAACAGCACTGAGGGGGGTAAAGGCAAATAAAAAAATGGAGATATTAACTAAGAACAAAGTAAAATTGTAACAAATCAGCCATCTAAACAACAGAGTGAACACGGCCCACTTGGTGACGGGTTTGTCCGTCCTGGAGGACTGTCTCTGAGTGTAAAAGATGGTTTGGGGACAACAATGAGCTGTAAGAGGCCTGACAGAGACGTGAGGATTTTGTGGGTGACAAAGCCGGAGCGAGCCGAGCTTTAGTCACAACCAAACTCTCCAACAGCTTTGTTTACCTGCCCTCGCTGCTGACACAATTAATGCAGCCGCAGAGAGGAGCAGCGGCGCGCAGGTACCCTCAGGAACCTTGGTTAATCTCCATTGATCTGCTGCTGCTGCCGTCTCTGTGAGTTTTTTAATTGTCGTTACAAAAGAGAGCGGCCATGCTAAAATGTTGACACTCCAAAACAATGCAGAGGACAGCCGCACTCACGCAGCCACGAGTGCCCCAGATTTCAGGAGAGTAAATCTGTTTCAGAGTGAATTAAAAAAAAAGGCCAAATTCATACCCTGGAACACGGGGTCTCAACTGGTGGGTTGGGACCCATAAGTGGGTCGGGGAGCTGCTTCAGTGGGTCATGAGCATGTGCCTGCATTTGATGTCCGGAGCTCTGAACAGACGTACATCAGGACTGATCTGCATTTTTTATTTTCATCTGATTAGCCACAAAAACAAAAAATTAGCTTCTTTATTTAATAGCTTGATTTGTCTCTTTTTTTTACATAAAATAATGTTGATTTTCTCTTGATCATTTCTTGAAATCTCTGATACATGGAGATTTGCATGTCTTCCAAGTTCTGTTATTTTTGTGCTCTTCTTTGCCTTCCTGTCCCTTTTGTCTTATATGAGTATGTAGGTCAAACTGCAGCGTTATTTTTCCATATACATTTGATTTTGAAACTATTTTCTAAAATTTTGGTCAAGATTTCTTGTGAAAAATGTGGCATTAGGTCCTAAAGATTGATCAGTCAGGAACTACTGCCCTGTAAGAATGATGTACTGTATTGATCAGCTGAACATTTGCAGCGTGCGTGACTAAAACAATCCTTCTAAAACTAAAAAAGCATGCTTTAAAAAAATGAGTCTTGAAATACCTCCAATACTATTGATTTTAAGTTTAACTCTTTGCAATGGAAGGTCTCTGCCAGGACATATTTTTACATTTTTACATCTTGCAGTGCATATTAAATTAATATACATTAATACAACCCTTATATACCAAATTTTAGTAATATGTATGTAATAAGTCCATGCCAGCTGGATAACTTACTAAAAATTACAATAACCCATGAAAAATAAGAAACATATAGTTTTATTTTACATATCTTTTCTTAATACAGTGTAGTACAAGTTTAAAAAAACATGTTTAAAACATTTTTCATGTTGATCATAATGCTTTTAACTGATGACAAAGAAAACATTGATTTATAAAATGGAGGGAATATTTTAGAATTTATTCACAATGCTTTATTTTCTGTTACTGGCTCTGCCTTTTGGAGATGCCTGTTAATTCTATGTTCCACTTTTAAAAAAAAGAGAAAACATGAATCTTTTAGAATCTCTCAAAAACTTATTTGAACTGAAAATGTTTTTCTATTGGACATATATTTTTGTAGAGGAATGACACATTTTAAACTGAAGTCAACTTTTCAATACCCAAATTTTATTGACTTACCCAATTTCTCTGAGGAGTTAGAATTAGTAAGCATAACATTCAACCACTAAAATGTACTTGTCTGTTCAGGAATGCAAATAAATACAGATACTATATAGGTAATAATTTCATGCATTGAAAAAAATCATGTTTTTTTTGTCTCTGATCACTGCCCCAGTGTGATAATTCACAATAATCATCATTCTTTTGTTCTACTTTTAAAACAGGGTTTACAAAGTGCTTTGACTTTAATACAAAGGAATGTGTGCATTTCTGAGTGGAGCTTACATGTTCTCCACATGCATCAGGGCTGGGCGACATATTGTCTCTTATTCTTCCCTCAGCGACAAACAACATTTTGGAAGCTGCTGCATTGTTCGAAGATAAAAATGCTGTAATCTTTAAATATTTCACAATTTTAGGCCGTGACATTTCAACAGGAATATTTCCAGGCTTGTATTTGTCTTTTAATGAGATTTAATACTGATTAAAGAATTCCTTGTTGTAATATTGTGAAAGTGGTGCAGCTCTCAGTGTCAATCCAGACAAGCGTGCGCACTTCCAAACTTTACTGTACCTTTTATTAGAAAAAATCATTGCATTTTCATTTGTGGAGTAAATTTTAGGTTAGAACTGAGACATATACTGATGCTGCAAAGAAATATTGTTTTGTGACGAAAAATCAGTGATTTTATTTTCTGGCCGTATCATCCAGCCCTACCACACACGCTTTGTTTTCCTCTGTTTCCTTCCTCAGTCCAAAAACATGCTACTTGAGTTAACTGATGATCCTTGATTTCTCTTAGATGTGACTACTGAATGGTTGTTTATCTCTCTTTGTTGGCCCTGTTATTGGCTGGAGACCAGTCCAGGGTGAACTTTGCATTTTGCCTCATGACAGCTGGAGAAGTTACGGCCCCTCTGTGACCTTGACAGGCATAAGGAAGGATTTTATTCACAAAGCTGTCAAATATTATTCATAATTTACTCCCAGATCAGCACTGTGCAGGACTTTAGTTACCCTTTAGTTGTTGTTGTCATTTTAAAAATGCTTTATGGTTAAGTACATGTTTGATTTTAAGTTCTCTTATTTGCTTTTATGTCATAGATGTCATTCAGGGTCTGATCTTTTCCACTCCTGAGCCACAGTAATGCCAGTGCCAGAAGCAAGAGGCCCACACTGGCCCTGGTTCACACCGCCATATTATTAATGCCATGAGCAGACTGTCGTATATTTCAGCATAAATCTGAACTACTGATGTTTTTACATCAACTATTATCCTATTATGATTTATTTTATCTCTACTATCACCCTGAGTAACTGCTGTCTTGCACCATTAAGAATGTAACTCTATCAAATCTATTTCACATTGATCAGATGTTTTCTTTGTATGTTAAAAACCTTCCTCATTCATAAGGAGGCTGAAATGTTCACGAGCACCCAGGAACAGTTTCCTCAGTGCCCTACGCGAGGGGCTCCATAACATAACAAGAAGGCCCTGAAATAACAGCTGTCATGTGCTCACTTATATTTTAAGGATTTCTGTTTCATATTATTTTAGCACAGAGAGGTTTACTATTAATTTAAAAAAATGTTTTTTTATGTTATGTGTTTTTTTATAATCATAATAAGTTAAATATAGCATAATTCATACCTGTTTATTTCTCTTTAAAGCCCAGAGTTTTACCATCCTCATGTACTGATTTGCTTCCCTATTCATCGATCCATTATTTATGATTTTTAATAATCTTCGTGTGTCTTTACTGATGTGATGTTGTCTTTTTGTACTACTTTGTAGGGCTGGACGATTATGGTAAAAATAAGAATCCCGATTATTTTAAGTGATATTGAAATCACAATTAATATACACAATTATTCTTTTTTTTTAATCTTCAGTTTTGATTTAAACACAACTTTAAAGAACCAACGAGCGGCACATACAGTATAATTGATCCACATAAGTCACACACACTCACTGTGGCTGCACGTGGAACACAGAAGCGCTATGAAGCGCAGGAACTTGCATACACGACACTCCACACTGTGTGGCATATTAATCGTTTTTCTTCGATTATAATGTTTTTATGATTGTCAGATGGTGAAACTGAAATCACGATCAAAATCCGATTAATTGTCCTGCCCTACTACTTTGTGATTCTTTTATGTGTGATTGTGTCTATTGACTTTTATTCTCCCACTTTTAGCTGCCTCAGTTTCATCCTTAAATTAGGTTTTTAAAGAACTGAGATTTTAAAAGATGAAAATCAATAATTAATTCACTAATAAATTAACCTCCGCTGTAGTTCTATCAAAATTACCTCCATCTTGCGTTAGTTTTGGTGACCTGGTTTATAAAACGATCCATGTTGAATTAATCCACGGCTCACAATCACCCTGTTCTCAGTCTGAAAGAAGAATATTCTGCTGTAATATTACACCCAATCTTTTCTTAATGGATTTTTACTAAATTAAATTTTTGGTACAAGAGCTCATACATGTCCGTCAAACACTGAAACTGTGGAGGAGATGATGAGCAATCAAACATAAATAATCAATAATCTGCTGCTGATGGTTCACTTCAGTCTGTTCATGTCTAAACTCCAGCTCTCCTGAAACAACAAGTTTACTGCTTTTATTTTAACCCAGAAAAGGAAATTCAGATTACTCTTCTTAAAAGTCTCTGAGTAAATAAATAAATATATGAAATAGTAATTTTTGAAGTCTCTTTAAAGCAGAAGGAAAATCTCTTGAAATCATGAAGTAGGTTTGATAAGACAAATATTTCCACTCAGCCTGTCATTGCCCTTTTAGATCTGCTTGTTTCATTTTTATATTCTGTTCATCTGTAATATTGTCACTAAGTGTCCCTGTTTTGTGTTTTTCTTTCCCTCTTCTTTTATAACTTTTGACTTTTATGACCTTTCTTTAATGACCTAATTGTTCATATTCATTATATTATTCCCCGAGTCTGTGCCTTTACTTTAAGCAATTTATGAACTCCCATTTTAAAAGGTGAACCACGTTTAAAGTCATCATTTGTATTATTTTGAATTATTTCTTTATTAGATATATATTTTTTTGTTATTCCGTTTACTGAAGGGCACATTGTTACTTTCTTTTTAAAGCTTAAAATGTATTTATAAAAAGTATATTATGTATAATGTAATGTATAATGATGACCGTATCAATGTAAATATGCCAGAAATAACCATGAGGCTGTTCTACATCTGTTGTTCCTGGCAGGTCAGACAATAACAACATCAACAGGAAAATGATAAAGATCCTGACACACCAGCACACACTGCACAGAGAAATAGAAAACTGCCTGCTGACAGTTCTTGTCACTGTCTCATGAGTCCAGAGGGTCTAGGCTTCTCTGCTTCATTGCTCTTAGAGGCTGGAAAATAGAATTTGACAAAAAGCACTATATGATGTATTTGGGTTGTTTGTGGCAGCTTTCATGCAACAATGTAGACTCACTGCAGTATGAAGTGAAGGTATTTAAAAATCATTCATGGATTTCTGAATCGATTCTGCATGTTTTCATGAATAAAAATCTATTCAAACCATTTTTTACCACCTCTACCAAACTAGACCACCATTTTAGGGTGGTCCATTTCTGTGGAGTTTGGCAATGTTAATGTCCTTGCACAACCTTTTTTGTACTGTTTCCAATGTAAATCATACATAAATATCGTGTTGCAGTGCTCTTATGCATTTAATGGCAAGGATTTCAGAGTTTCAGCCCCTGGCCTCTAAAATCACTGTGCCATAAAAGAGGGGCCCTCCGCCTCACTAAACACACCCTTACATTTCAGCTAAGATGTCAACTTTTATATAAACCACTGAGCAGCACTTGGGTGAACTTTTAGTTTATTTCTGCATGTTCTGCATAGATTTTAGACATGTGCTTTCCTGTTTCCTCAAAGGTGTTTGCATACTTTTGTGTTTTATTTCTGCTTTTTAATCTTCATGCAGCACTTTGGTTCATGTCATTACTTTCTTAAAAAATAGGATTAGATTGGATTTTTTACACAGACAGGTAATAGCATGAAGTATTTAAAAATGCAAACAGCAGACAAAAGGGACATACCTGCATCATAATGAGTCATAAATCTCTGCCTTTGCTATCCAAATCCTTCCTAATCCCACAAAAAGCGCCATCTCTCTGGTTGTGATATCGCTGAAGTTGTATAGTTTTTTTGGTGGCATCTTTGCTCGTGAAAAGAGCAGACAGACGGTTTTATAGTCAGTCGTGTTGTGCCACGGTGTGAGTGCCACAGGCTGTGACTCTCGCTTTGCTGTCTCGTGGCCTTGGCTTTCAAAGCTCACAGAACACTATTACTGTACTTCTTTCAGGCGACGCAGACACAAACTTAGCACAATTTATTAATAGACCTTCACTGCTTCATTGAAAGATGGCGTTTTTTTCATAGTAAAGCTGAAGGATTTGTCTATTTGTCGAAAAATACTGATAATTTACTTCCATGGCCACGGGCTTCCCCCAATCCCCCCACGTCGTATTCTTCTATCATCAGTTGAATCTATCAAAATTATCCATCATGACGGTGGAACGTAAAGATGTTCTTCTTTACTCTATATTCCTGTTAAAATGTCTCTCCAGTTTCTCCAGCAGTCATTTTGTAGTCAGTATCCCATAAAAGCCCATGTTCTGTTTTATGGCGCCCTATTAGCATCATTTCGTCCATCGAGCGACATTAATTGTGAATGAATGCAAACTCCTGCTGAAGAATACGGTCTTCAAGAGGCCTGTCACATACTTTCTCCACTTGGGAGGACCTTTAACCTACTTAGCTGAGGAACCGCACCGTTTCAAGTAGTACAGCTGAAAGATATGCACCTGCCTGCTTTTTACTCTCACACTGCTCAACGATTTAAGAGGAGAGAAAGTATTTGAGCTAAATGGTGCTACACTGACTGCAGGTGTGGAATTTTTACTCCCAAAAATTCTTCACTGGTTCAACCACTGATCAGGCCACAATCAAAACATGTGGTAAATCTTTGGTTAGACTAGTAGAAGATGCAGTTTGTTAAAATTGTAAGCAAAATACATGGGTACATAAAATGATAGATTTTGTTTCTAGCCGGCGGAAGCATAAGGACACGTTCAATTCTTGCGTAATTACGCACGAGGAAAAACAATATTTCTGAAATAGTCTGCTTTAAAGCGCATAAATGTCTTGATAAATTTTTGATGTATGAAAAAGTATCAACAGAGAGTATTTTTCATTACGTGGGAGCAGCACTGTTGTTTTCGAAACGTAATGCCTCGTTTGCACGTTACTTTGTGTTTGTTAATGTAACGAAACTGGCCTTCTTTTTCTTTTTCTTCAAAATTGTGAACAGAAATTAAAGCTCTGGTGGGGAGAAAGTCTGTGCTTAATCCTGAATTCACGATTGTCTAAAAAAACCTCATCATAAGCTTTTCAAATTCTTCTTTGTCCGCATTACTGATGTGCCTTAAGGATTAAAACAAAATTATTTTGAATGTAATTACAGGATCGAAAGACTAAACAAAGGGTAATGACCAATTATAAATTTATGTGCGTAAATTACGCACGAAAATGTTTCCAAAACGCATTATTGTTTTTAGAAATGGAGCTTGTAAACTGATAAATATCCTCAGAAACATATCAGTTGATCGAAAGGCCAAGTGAAAGAGTGAAACGTGTTCTATGGAAGTGTTTTGTGTGTAAATTACGCACGCAAGGTATTTTAATGCAGGAAACAACAAGGCAGTCTTGCAGTGAAGCTTTTCTCTTCAACATGGCACTTATAAACTTTTTTTTAAAATTCTTATCTACACTTTACTGAACACAAAGCTGGACAGCTCTCCCCACTTTTTAGTCTGCTGTAGCTTTATTTTTTCCACATCAGAAAGAGAAAGTTAATATTTAAGAGCCTCCAGACTTAAATATATCCACCATGTTGTCTGCTCTCAGTGCTCTGCAGTGTGTGGCTAAGGTTGCAGGTCAGGACCCTGGCCCTTCAACCGTCTCTTCACATCTCTCAGAGTATTGAACCAGCAAGGACGAGATGGAAAAAAGCAATTCAGCTACCAAGCGCTTTGGTCCATCTGCTGCTCTGAACCGAGCTGAGGGGGTGATCATATCGACAACAGGTCGTCTGTAAGACAATAACTATAAATGATTTGTTATTAAGGTTTGGTTAACAACACTTCTCCGCTTAACACCATCACATTGTGTATTGGACAACCGGATGAAATATCCCTTAACACTCGGAAACCTGTTCATCTGAGAGGCCGATTGTGTTCCAAGTCCTATTTCACAGTCATAACATATCTGCCCTGCTGCTCTCCATAGAATAGCTTAGCACTTAAACTAATATTTATTTTAAAAATATATATTTGTAATGTCTATTTTCAGTTTTTCTCCAAGTCTGTTTCTTTGTGAAATTATCGAGGACAATCTCTCAAAGGAAATAAAACCTTCTATAGTGTATTTACAAGTTGATGTATCCGCGCGACAGCATATCTTGTGTAATTGCGCATGATTGTGGAGATAAATGTATTTTTCTCCGTCGTACATGGCTTGAGGTACATTTTATTCTCATTGAGGCTACAGGGATCAACGCAGGCTTGTTTCATGGCACATGCTGTTGATTTTTTAGCATTTGACACAAACACAGGTTTACCTTTTGAGCATAAATCAAACTATCTTTGACGCATGCATCCAACAGTCAACTTTTGTTATTTAATCGGTGTTTTTATATTTATGAGAGAATGAATGACCAACCTTGGCTGGGCCTTCATGGCGCGTCCGTGCCCCCGCTTCTTCGACCAAATCTTCTTTCCTAGATAAAGAAGTGAACTTAAATTGGATTAAAAAGCATAAATGTGCACTTTAAGCTCCCATACGCGCTGCATGTCTCTAACCAGCTCCAGATTTTTATGGGATCCTAATGTGGAGGGTTTGTGGACCAGGGTCCTGCTCTCTGACTCAGTAATCCACAAGGTTGAGAGGTTTGCCTCATTTACATAATGTTAGAGGTCTGAGCCGAGGCCTAGCTTTCTCTTCGCCCGGATAAGACACTGAGCTCCGGCTGCGTTAAATGAACATCAGGCGAACCAAAATATCTACATTTGAAGTTTAGGAAAACGTGAAATTAAAGAATCAGGTAGATTAAAGTTCCTGTGAAGGGGTTCATCATCATGGATGATCATTTGTTTTTGTTAGAGAATTTTTAAGATTGCTTGATCTATTATCTTTAAATATCTATACATTCTTCTGAAAACTTCTGCAGTTTTTACGCGCGCACTTTAATCTGCTTCCACGAAAAGTCCCAAAACTTCATGCTTTAGTATATTTTTTCAGGGAAGCATGGACAGACTAGGGCGATAAAACATGCATAAGATGAATGATTTATTTTAATCAGGCTGTAAACCAACCGGAGATCCGTGTTGTTGATATGAAGCTATAATTGATGGCTGACCATGTCACATCTTCAGCTGCTCAATTAAGGCTAGATCGCTACTTGCTGTCATGCCATGCTAAATTACATTAGTGGTTTCATGTAGTCGAGTGTTTCCTTCCTCCAGTACAGGAAGATTGCAGCGCTTCCCATTTATGGAAAACAACCTGAGCGCTGCACACCTGCTCCAGTTTTTCCTGCGTAAAGTGATGAAAAAACATCAGAATGCGTGAAGATTATAACACAATAGCTATCTCTTTGTGCAACTTGGTAGATACAGCCCACAGTTTCATTATGGCGTCATGCATCCATCCATAGGGGACACATGATCGGCGACAATGGGAGCATGTATTAACTGGTTTTCATTATTGCAATTTGTAGCAGCTCTTTTCTCTTTTGACCCCCCCGGCTGTGCGCCTCTTCCTCTGATTCTTCCCCTGGCGCCAGTCAGTTTGCTCAGAGATTACAATGTCAGGTCAAGACTGTAGAGTCATTAAGGTGCCCAGACTTGAGGGTCTGAGGCTTACCATTTTGTCTACAAATTGTATTAAGTTTAATGAAAGAGCTTGCGTTTCTAAACATCTGCACTAAGTCGTCGTTTGATCTGATTTGTTTCTTCAGAATTTGTCATTAAAACGCTGATTCATTTTAATATTTGTAAAAAAGAATAAAAATCAAAAATTCCCCTGTGTTAATCAGCTGCTCTGCTTCATAATGATCAGATATACTCACAGTTTGGATTCCTAACGCCGCTCCCTGTCAGCATTTTGTCGATTTGAGCTTATTTGGGCTTGTCCCTCTGTGCTGGGGCAAAATGATGCTTAAGAAGCATAAATGAGCTGGTCATACGACTTCATTGTGCCTCTTTGATGATACTCGGTGGCCCTTATGTCTGTTCAAAGTGCTCTCAAAGTTTCTAGAAAGAGTGGAATTCCCTACTGACGCAAAATAGTCATATGTGGTCAGATCAGCTGCTGTGTGGCATAAAGTGTTGCTCTCACCTGTGCACAGTTGTCACATTGTATAGAAAAAAAACATGATGCGCCTTTTTATCCATGTGTGTGAACTTATATAAAGCAAAGGGTATTTTCATGAATTATTTCCCTAAAATGTCAATGACTATTGTTTGCTGGTTTAGGAGTTTTGCTCCGCCCCCTGTGTTTGTCGTAAACCTGGCTCCTGGCTCCAATAAACCCGGGCTAAGAGCGCCCTGGGCTCGCCTCCTTCTCCAAGGCGATCAATAGGATCTCAGGCGCACTACAAGCACTCTCTTACGTAGACATCCACCAAGGAGAGAGCCGATACAACAACACGGTTGATCTGCTCAAACACAAAAATCTACCTGCTTTCTGAATCATGTCGTTGAGCCCAAAGCATACTACGCCTTTTTCAGTGACAGATATTTTGAGTCCAATCGAGGAGACCTACAAGAAGTTTAGTGGCATGGACGGCGCAGGGAACCTAACCTCTCCACTGGGAGCCTACCGACAGCCTCAGGTGTCTCAGACCGGCATGCAACAGCACTCCATGGGCCACAACGCCACCGTGGCCACCACTTACCACATGCCGCACACCGTCTCCCAGTTCTCCCACAGCGCAATGGGGGGATACTGCAATGGAAGCATTGGCAACATGGGAGACCTCCCGTCGTACCAGGAAAGCATGCGGAATAGTGCAGCAGCAACAGGGTGGTACAGCGCCAACCCGGACCCCAGATACTCCACAAGTGAGTTCTTTTCTGCATTTATGCTCTTTTTACTCATTTTCTTTAATGATAAGTTAATGCACGGAAAATCATCTGACTTTTGAAAAATGACAAACACGCACAGAATTAAAGGTGTATCGCTTTAGTGAAAGGGTTTTTTTTTGTGCTTTGAGATTAAAATATTATTAGACTATTTTAATATATATTACATTTAAAAATTATATTTATGTCTGTATAACTGAAAAGGAGATCATTCTTTCAAGTCTGGCTTCACTTTTTAAATGTTTGAGGCAGGTAAACGCATAAATCAAAACTCTTAAGGGTTTAAATGGATTGTTCTTGATTTTTTATTTTTATTATTACTGCTAATACTATTTTGACTATGTAGTTATTGTTATTATTATTATTATTATTATTATTATTATTATTATTATTATTATTATTATTATTATTATCATATTGTCGTATGAAAATATTTTTTAAAATCATATGCTCTCTTACTGCCCTAATTAACCTCACATCAGAATAATAAAGAAATGATAACTCAGACGAAACAGTGTTCTCCTCTTCTGTTTATTGAACGCATGTATATGTATGTATATTTTTAAGTTTCTAGATTCATGGGACCTTCCACAGGTATGAACATGACCGGCATGGGGGGTCTCACAGGAATGGCGGACGCCACCAAAACCATGCCAGCTCTCCACGCGGCGCCCAGGAGGAAACGGCGCGTGCTGTTCTCGCAGGCTCAGGTCTACGAGCTGGAGAGGAGATTTAAGCAGCAGAAATACCTGTCCGCGCCGGAGAGGGAGCACCTGGCCAGCATGATCCACCTCACACCGACCCAGGTGAAGATCTGGTTTCAGAACCACCGGTACAAGATGAAGCGCCAGGCCAAGGACAAGGCGGCACAGCAGCTGCAGCAGCAGCAGCAACAGGACGGTAACCTGTGCCAACAGCAGGCGCAGTCCCCGAGGCGCGTCGCCGTGCCAGTTCTGGTGAAGGACGGTAAACCGTGCCAGAACGGCTCCAACACGCCGACGCCGAACCAGCAACAAGTACAACAGAACCAACAACAGAATCAACAACAGAACGGGGCCGGAGTCGTGCTCGCATCCCCGACCAGCAGCCTCAGCCAGCATCAGAGCCAGCAGCAGGTGAACTCTCTGGAGCTGGAGGAGATGTCCCCCAGCCCCCCCTCACTGCACAGCCAGCTCAACATGGCCCAGATAGACACATCAGCTGTAGATTACACCAGTAACATGGTCAGCTCAAACCTGCTGTACGGAAGAACGTGGTAGGACTCCTCACTGTACTGTCACCTTTTCACTCCTTTTTTATGTAAACCTGCGGATGAGCCCATGCAACAACGCAAACAACATGACATATATATATATATATGTGTATATATATATATATATATATATATATATATATATATATATATATATATATATATATATATATATATATATACAGACGCGAAGGCTGCAGAGAGGGAATGGCCTTTGGTGTTGGATGGACAGGCGCACAGACTGATGGCGCACAGACAGACTGACTGTGGCGCACCAGCTGATCAGGGCACATTTTCTTGACATCTCTGACAGGGGAGTCTATTTTTGAACATTACAGAAATGGCTGCCCTTGAAAGCAAGTATGTCGTTTCTGGACCTTTTGTAATCCATGTTTTGGACCTTCCTCATGATGTTTTAAACGTAGTCTATGTTGTTGAAACAAAAAGGAATGCTGCTTCACTGGAGTGCGGGCTGGGGGGAGGTGGGATCAGGTTTGGAGAACACTGAGCCACCACTCCTTATTTGCGGTGATAACCTGGTATTTTATCCTATTAATATTGTAAACTAATGTATTCATTTAGACTTATGAAATAAAGTAGGGACTTGTATATTTGGCTAACACACAAGAATGCGTTTAACTGTATAATACTCGTTATTGCGTCCACTTTTATGTTTTCTTTATTCTTTTGTAAGTTAAAAAGGAACAAATGCGTGATGGCTGCTGTATATGTTTCAAAATCAAGTGAACGTTAACAATAAATAACTTGAAGTGTGAGAGCTATTCCTGAAGAAGTAATTTTTTAAAAGGCATCTGTTTTGGAGTGCATTTTCATTATGTTGTGATTGAGACCAAATTGAGCTGGAAAGCAAGGTCGATGAGGGAGCCAGCATTGTTCAGGTGACATTTTGGAGGGCTGCCTTTCATGGACGAAGTCTGCGAGGCTCACAGACGGAAATCACCCCTTTAAAAAATCAAAAACACTTTGCAGGAGGTTCGATACTGACATCAAGCCGAAATTCACTCATCAATCTGATTGGATTTCTAAATAAAACACTCTGACATATCAATCCCACTGGGTTTTTAAGGCCTAAATTTATTCATTTATTGCTAATGTGATATGATTTTATTTTAACTTTGTTTAATTCTAGCCTCCTCAAACGCACATCGACTCCCATTACTGCGCGAGCGAGGTTTTATTCTTCAATGAAATGCATGGTTTTTATTTTATTCTGTCCAAGACAATAACCTTAATTTATTATTATTATTATTATTATTATTATTATTATTATTATTATTATTATTGTTATTATTATTATTATTATTATTATTATTACGGCCAATTATTATCCACAGGCCCCGTATTGTTAAATACATATTTTAAAATATAGCTATATATTAATGTTTTTAAGTGCAATTGTAGTCAGTAAAAGGTGTTATTAAACAATCAAATATTAAATATAATCAATAAATGATTTACATTTAGTATATTAGCTGAAGTCAGCCTGGACTGCAGTCACGATGTAGGCTAAGGCGCGCGTGATCATCTTAAATAAGCGCGTTAGTAGTCGGCCATTTTAAAAACAAGAATATACATTTATATTTTATTTCTTGAGTATTTTGAATGTAAATCCATTTTTTAGTTACGTCTCCTCTGGCCCGTTGCAACTTTTTGTCATGCTGTCTATCCGAGTAATCCCGTCTAAAAGTTAGAAACCTAAAGTCAAAGCTGAAAATGAGTAAAACAAAACAAATAATTAATACAAAAACATTTTGTGATGGTCCCTTAGGTCAGATCATATTCACGTGTTTATTGCAGTTTGGATCACACATAGCAAAAAGGAACTATACTCGCAAAAGAAATAATGGCAAAATGATAATAGTAAAAGTACCATTAATAGTAATAGTGGCAATAATATTATATTAATAACAATGATACTTTCAATAGTAAATTAATATTGATCACCAACATATCATATTTATGATATATAATAATATGACTCGTAAAAAAAATTAAATGCCAACAATGATAACAACAAAATACATCAATATGTATTACCATCAAATATGTAATCCAGTTTATGAACTAGTAATGCTTTTTTGTCTGTTTATTTTGCTTTTGTATTGTATTCATATCATGTCTGTCTGTTTGTATGAATATTCTTTTTATGTGTGCCTTTTTGTTGTTTTACATTTTTGAGATATTCATTCAGTTCACTTCACATGTAATGTAGTAATGATGAAAAAATAAGAATGACAACAACAATAGTACTGCTAATCACAACCGTAATAATAATAATAATAATAATAATAATAATAATAATAATAATAATAATAATAATTATAATAATAATAATGATAATAATAATGATATTTCTTTAAAATAATTAAAATGAAAATAGAATGATTGAAATAATATTTATGGTAATTTTGGTTTCACTGTTCAGAAACTGCATTTACACAGCTTGTCGTTGTCGCACTTTTTCCCCCATATACTCCCATACACAGGCATAGTGTAGACCCACAGACAGACAGACAGACAGACCAGTGTTATTTGTATCAATCTTTTTTTGTAGATGAATGATCTGTGCAAACAAACTCCAAAGTGTTTAAGGTCATCACTTAGCATCAGTGTCAGCCCCCCTTTGATTCTGTCCTCCAAAACCTTTTTTACACGAGCAGCGGCTGATAATAGGATCTAACATTTCATTTCCTGTGGTCATTTAAACACGTTTGGAAATTACTTCTCAATCCCTGCGCTGATGACACCCTGTGATGATGATGATGGCTATCAGTGTGTCTCAATGGAGACCTTGGAGAGCCCCCATTTCCAAGCCCTTCACATACCTGGCAGCTGTATGTATATGTGCCATCATCTCCACACTCCAAGGAAGCATCAGAGCCAATATGCACCTGACATTCTGAATTGAGCGAGACAACTCCATCAGAATGGAGTTTGATAAGAGCATTAAAAAGAGAAATGCATTCCTCAATATACACTTTGATGCTGCAAAGACGTCTCTGATAGATTTGGTCTCTAAATTGAGGGCATGAATGAGCGTCAACAAAGATTTCGATGGTGCACCATATGAAATGGAAGTGGAGGTGAAGCCATTCTTTTCTCTTTTCAATAGCCATAGTTATGGCACACTAATAGGCTTTGCTTGGTAATCACTGGCTATTGTGCCTGTTGCTTCTCTCTTTATTTGGGGGTACCTCTCTTTGTAAGGATATATGAGACAGGCTGGGCACTGTAATTGGTGCTGGCATCATCATTTCTGTCTGCAAAGTTTTAGGGGCTGCAGCTGCTGTTTGCTCTTCCTGGTCAGCGCATTGTTAACTACATCAGCACCCACACATGTGCACATATAGATACAGATGTATTCTTTGCATATGTATGCTCGCACAGCTCATATCCACAAACAGACGGCAGACAAAGCAACTGAATAAGTTATACATCCTATGAAATTGCCCTCTATCACACAAAGCTGATGGAATCTATAACTACCTCAATGCTACATACTGTCAGCATATAGAGCATGAAGCAAAAGGAATGTAATGCATGGATGTAAGGATTTTTTTGGACTATTCTTCTCAGGTAATTGCAGGTTGCACTGCATAGTGTGAGTGTTGAAGGAAGCTTTGGTTCAGCCTCTGCCCCCCACCTCCCCACCCCCAAACTCCCTTTCTCCCCATTATTCAACTTAATATGTCAGAAGGTCTGATCGCAGAGAAACCTTTTCAAGTCCTATTGATGTTTTCCTCAATTGACCATGGCGACCTAGCAACCCAGTGAGCACTAATTGGCGAGGGTTTAACATTATTGGCTGCATGGTTTACACAAAAGCATCGGCCGTACATCTAACCCTCATCATGCATATTGTTATTGAAGTTTTACCAGTCATGCACCGAGGGACATTTTTCTATTGTGTCTGGACTTAACTAAAGAAGTTCTGAAAAATAAAAACAAACCTTGTTTATACAATATTAATAACTCAAATTAAGACCATGTAATGTTGCTTCACATCTTGAAATACTTTGAGAATTCATTCAACACTTTATTTTGAGGTCATAAATATAATTTGAACATTTCTCAGTAAGTGAACTATATCTCGAATAAATGACAACATAAGACATTTTCAAACATTATGTTGATATAATATTTAATATTCTTATCGTCAAATATGTATAATCTGTGAGGAGTGTATACGTTGTAAACAAAACCACTGTGTTGTTGCTGTCACGCTCAAACCTCCGATCTGTGTTTTTTATGATTTTCATATTTTTATGAAACGGTGCTATTTATCATCTTACATGTTGGTGATTGGGTTTTATAAAATTTTGACCAAAGCAAAGTACAAAACAAACCCAAGTTGTTATCAAGACAGTAGGATATTTTCTAATCCAGTAGTCAAGATTTTTTTCATTTCCTTGCAGTTTTGGTGAAAGGAGGTTTATGCCCGACAGTGCCAATGTAAATATTCTAACAGACCAGGTGGACTGCTTCACACATCCATACAATATGTTTCACATCTGTCTGAGTAAGAGCCTGTAAAAAGTTATAAGTAAGACAGAAACTTTCAAAAAATCTTGAATCTGATTGAACAAATGTTTTGTCACATTCCTCATGGGCCCACTGGAGGCTTGCAGTTGTTTCTTGCTTTCAGAAAAAACTAAACCAAACTCTGAGTATTATCTCTAGGTATGTAGAAAGTTTCTGACAAAGAAAAGATGGATCTGCCTGATTACAAACAAAACCTGGCAATTTTAGCATAATGTCAGTTTAATTATGAATAATAAAGGAGTAATTATAAGTTATTTAAGCCATTATCAATGGTAGTTTGTGATTTGTTTCATGGGAATAGACCATTTTTATTAAAAGTTAAAAGGATAAATATTATTTATGCAGTCCTGCTATCTTTCAAGGGCTGTACAAAACAAAATTATTGGGGCCATCAATAAGGCACAACATCTTAACTTATAGTAAGTTATTTTTTTATTTTAATTTCTCTGGCCTCACCCTTAACTGGCTGCTTATCAGCATGACTTTTAGTAGCATTCTGGCTGCTTATATTTATTACTAAGGGCGTGATGGTTCCTAATTATACATGGATGTTGTATAGAAATGCCGTGAACTCAGGATTTTGCCTTGAATACTCTCCTAATTTGAGCATATTGATTATTTAGGGAGATGTCTATTCATGTGACCTTTGTTCTGTATACTCCTCATAAGGTAGCAGAAAATGCTAGATCCTATGAACCTTAGAAGGATCCATCCAAAGTAAACTTGCACTCTTAATCATTCAATAAACACACTCAATTAATGGAGCTTTTTTTGTTGTTTTTAAAGTCCACTATGTGCACACATTGAATAAAAAAAAATGTCATCACAGTTAGAAGTATCCTTTATAAATGGAGCATCTCAGACATTTTGAAATACTAAATTTATTCATGTTTTAACAACATTTAGTTTTTTTTTTTTAGATCATAAATTATGATCATAATTATTGTTGTTATTAATAAAAAGGGTGCATAACAGCAAAAATGTGTCATGGCTGCCTGATGGCGATGATTGTATCAATGTTATTAAATATGAAACCACCATAGTTACTTTTGTCTTTACTGGGTCATAAATGATACATTTTCAAATGTAGTAAAATTACAGTATATTTAAAATCAATAAAAAATATGCAGTTTGATTTTTAAAAGTAAAAATCAAACTGCATCAAACAGGTGGTTTTGGCCCAGTGCTGCTGGCCCACCTGTCTCCATTTTTATGATTTTCTTCATTTTATTTTTTCATAAAACAGTGCTATTGGTCTTCCACGTTGGTGGGTAGGTTTTATACTTTCCAACCAATTAAGAAATAAAAAATAATTTGAAACCAGTTCAATAAGTTTCATACTCATTCAGTAGAAGAACAGTTGTTGTTTTTTTTCAACACCCAAAAAGCAGCAATGTTGGAGGTACAATGTTTGTGATGGACTTGGATCATACATACAAAATAAAAATAAAAACAAATATGTTTTAGCTCTCAATAAAAAGGATTCTAAATATTGCCATGATGTGTTCTTGTTCTGCTGTGATAGAAACTACATTTTCTAATCCAAATGTGATCCGAGACTGTTTCCCTTAAAACGTGGTAAATTCATCCAGTAAAACATCTTTGATACCAAATCTGAATCATTCGTTTTTGTAGAAGCACTATTATGGTTGAAATAAACTGTCAAAAAATGAAACTCCTTTCTTCTAATGAATCAAAGACCTGGATTTAAAAAAAAAGAGCACATGACCAAAAAAAGAAAAAAAAAAAACTTTGGGCAATAATACTGGATAAAACAGATGAAATGTCATTGAATGTTGTTAGTCTTGTCCTGATCAGTCATAAATATAATAAACGCTTTATTTGCTTGTGCACATGTGGTTTTGTTTTTTTAGGTGCCAAGTGTAGCTCACACTGTCTGAGAGTATGAAGGGAGATGCATGAAAGTGTTAGAATTACCCCTGTCTCCCCTATAATAGTTTTGAATAAAGGGAGGATTCTTTGTTGTCAGGCAAAATCTCCAAATTGGCTACTCTTCAGGAAATGAACAAAATACCTTACTACTAAATGAATATTGTATTTTCTTGATTACACATGATGTCTTCAATTTGGTTGAAAAGTAAAGATAAAACACCAACGTGAAAGGTGACCAATATAACAAAAAAATAAAAATAAAACATGAAAATCATCAGAAATGGAGATAGGTGGTTTGTGTCTGACAGTGACAATATTCTGAGTAACAACGACTTACTTATGAGATATTCAGACATCACTACGACTAAGAGTTTGTTATTTGTGTCACAGGATTAGACAATTTTATTGATATTTATAATTATAGACCTGTAGTGTTTTACCTTATAAGGACCATTCAAAATCAAAGCTAATAAAGACCATGATTAATGTACAAAATTGATCTGATTGGTTGGGCATGAGAGGAACACTCAAACAACCTTTCATTATAGGATAATAAAAAATTAGAGACAAATAAGTTGGAATGTGCAATATTATCAGCCTTGTAGTATTGTTTTATGAAAGATAATATCTTCAAAATTTAATATCTATATCAATAGAAATGAATACCATTGATAATTTATAGCCAATATATTGGGTATAAATAGACTTGTTTATTATATATATCTGCTTGAATATCAGCAAATGTACAAATGTGCCATCGTGTGTAACCTTGTCATCACTTAATGTCTACATTTAAAATAATACATTATCAATTACTGCACACTTTTTTTTCTTGTTTCCTATTTGTTTCTTGCACAAAAAGACTTATAGTCACAATGAAAGTCGGGGTCAGTTCTAGCACTGTATAGATTTGGTGTTGTTAACATAAAAATGTGTAACCATTGTACCGATAAAAATGAGTTTGGAAATATTGACATATATTGACAGATATCCTGCACTGCTAATGAAAAGCTCTGTTAATGACTAAAGGCAGCAGCATATTGCTGATCATGTATTGCTTGTTAATGGTACACAGAATTCACGTTTTATGTAATGTCATGTAAGTAAATATTTATGCATTCGTTTTTGACAAAAGGCATTCAAAAACAGATGCTGAATCAAAGGTATCCAAGTCTACTCCAATAAGTTCCTCCACCTCCTCTCTTCCTCCAACCCCAGAAATAGCCCCCCGAATCTCTCCACCATGAAACGATAAGAGCCGAGGCCCGCTTTTCATGTCCCTGTGTGGCTGAATGCGATGAATTGACGAGTTCTGAGAGACACAGAGCGAGATTTTAATTAGAGTATTACTCTTGTGTTCTGCCAAAGAGAGACAATCTTACTCTTTTTAATTCGGTGACACCTGTAAAAAAAAATTGGACGTGATCCTTTCCCACAGAATGAGCAAAAGCAAGTCTGTGAGTTTCTCTACCCCCAAGAGCAAAAAGTTCTTTAATTCCTGTTATTTTCAAACTAGAAAAAGTCTGAATAAATTCATCCTCCTA
This sequence comes from Scarus forsteni, assembly GCA_036419115.1. Lineage (NCBI taxonomy): Eukaryota > Metazoa > Chordata > Actinopteri > Labriformes > Labridae > Scarus > Scarus forsteni. The sequence goes on from JAZDUH010000451.1 coordinate 37,114,673, forward strand.
CAGATTAGCGGGAAAACATTTCAAGAAGGTCAGAGGACCCTGGAAGCAATTCTCACTCTAATAGATTTCCATGAAATTAAATACATGGAGCCATAATTTGCCTTAGGTTTGTCAGTACATGCACTGAAAAGCACACGCAAACATGCACACACCCAGTGATTGGCTGGTGCAGGACTTATACTTGCTAATTCTATTGCTTACTATGAATACTATTTTAGCAATATGAGGCATTACAGGGCCAAAGGAGCCTTTTCAGGACTATTCACAAATGTCTGCAGAGAAGGGGGGCAGAGGATGAAGGATGAGGACCAGGTTAGGAGTGTGGGGAGGATAAGGGGGGGTTGGCATCCCTTATTAGAAAACCATGTCACATTCTCCCCTCGCCGGCCGGACTTGCTGCACTGCCAGTCTAATCCCCCCTCCAAGTCCCCCTATGCATGTTATTCAATTCGCTCATAAGTAGTTAGAGAAACTGTTTTCAGTCGCCACTAATAACTACTGACCTCCAGTGACACAGGCAAACAATAGGTTTGTCAGGCCCGAAACGCACAACCAAAGAAACTGATTAGGAACTCAAGAGGTTTGAAGCAAGAATCAATGGTCGCTCTGTCCTGCCACGGTGCTTCCAGCATGGCGCGGGTGATTGTGGGACCTCCATTAGTTATGCCTCATTAAGTCCCACAAACTCTTCTTTAAGGAAATGAGTTTAGCCAATTCCAAAATCTATTACAGCTGCGGAGCCTCCATTGAGGTGTCACAATGTGCAAGAGTCCAAGACAGGAGCGGTGTAGTCTGTAAAGGCAGTTTTACCATCGGGTAAAGGTAGACAATTACCTGGTGCCTTGTGCTCGAAGGGGCCTCAGTATACCCATGGCTGTAGACTCTGCAGGAAGTTCATCTAAAATCCTTTCATTGATTAGGATGTATTTTTGAAATTTACCTTTAAGGGCCAAGAATAAATAAAAAAAGCACCAACATATATTTTCATTCTCAAAAAAAAGTCCCTAGGAAGGACCCTCGGACAAAATAGCAAGGTCCAAGCCCCTGAATAGGCCCAAAAACGTGTTGTCAAAGGCAGGGAAATCAAGCCGGACAAACACCAGGCAGTGTTAACACATCGTCACACATCGTCACAAATATACAAAATATACTGGAAAAATTCAATGCAGTATTAAGCAAAGATTAAATGAATGATTTCATTGAGATCAGACAAAGAGGAAGCAGTACTAGACATTCCCAACACAATTCTTCAGGAAGAAGAACTTAATGACTCATGCAGCAGATCATGCATCAGCATGTTACAGAATGTCAAACAGATATAAGCAAGCACACAGCAGCCTTAAGATCTCAAGAAAACAATCACAATTGAAATGCTTTTACAGGAAACAGATTAAGGTGAAATTTCTCACAAAATGCCTGTAAAATGCATTTCTTAAATATTGCTGTGCATTCCCCTCCATTAATTCAACTGTGTTTTGCTCCATTTAAGGTACAAGCCTCAACATTTTTCAGTGAATTAATTTGGCCAGTTTAATTTTTTTAATCAATTTGGGTCATCATCTCAAGCGAAGGTCATTGCTTTGGAATACGTTTACAAATGCATTCATAGCATTTTGATTGAGCTTCACAGTTTTGGTATTCAGTATCTTGAAGTCCAAGATACAAAGACCAAAAATGCATACAACTTCAGGTAGCATTTTGAATAATGGTACAAAGTTTTCTAAGGTAGGTAAAATCCAATTAAGTCGGTTTTAGGGAACATGTCAGGAAGAACATCATATTTTTACAGGGCAAAGAGTTTTGAACCACTCCTGGTGACAAAAGGGGAACATTAGTCTCAATATCACCAAGGACATAACTACAGAAAGTGAGGCGCTAGGACCCATACATGCAACAGGCTTCTTGGGATGGATCCATGGCTAGAATACATTTAAAAAAACTACATCCTTTACTTTGTGTTCCAGTATGGCACACGGGTTGCTGCTGTGCACTCACCATGCATTGAGGCATAGCGCTTCTAATACCACTAGATACCCATTTGCTGTCTGTCTCCCTGTACTCTCTAGCCCTCATTTTTCCAAGTCCATCCACTGTCTCTAAAGTTCATAAAGTCCATAAAGGCAAAGAATATATTTAAAAAGAAATGTGTCCACTTTAAGACACCCCAGCACCCCAAATTCAATATATTATTGTTATTATTACCACTGAAAAATTCCTTTTATACCAACACTGTCTAAGCAGCCCACATTGGGACTGGGGGGGCAGTGGGTCAGGGTGGGTTTTTTGAACGCAGGTTAACCCACTAACAACAAGTGACTCCTTTCCCACTGACAGCAGACCCGGGTCTAATTGGCAGCAGAAGAGCTGTGTGGCTGTTTTTTCCTCTTGTGCATCAAGCTGATGTCATCATGTTGATGACATCATCAGCGTGTTGAAACAAGGCCGTGGAAACAATGGAAAGGAGCATGTAGGCCGTGGACATGGTTTTCTTTACTTTGTACTTTTGTTCCTCTTTAAAAATGTACAAACTTGGGGTGCTGGTTTTTGGTGGAGTGGTTAGCAACCAGGCACCCCATGTATTTGCTTCTCCCGGTCCAGGTTTGAATCCTGCCTGTGACCAGTTTGCAGGGTGTCTTCCCTTACTCTCTCATCTCCTTTCACGGGCCTATCCACTATCTCTTTCCTATCAATAAAGGCACAAAAGGCCCCCCCCCCCCCCAAAAAAAAATGTACAAACTCGACTCAAAAGTGGATGGAGTTTGTTGCTAAGATGGCAGAGAGTCACATAAGTTACAGACAGATGGGATGGGCGCAGTGTTATGCCATGGGCACATTACACCAACGTCATCTGTAAATTAGCGGGTTGATGTTTCCACTGGAGACGAGCCGATTAAAACCTGTGTCACTTGCAGGGTCAGTTGACCCGGGTCGAAATGCCAATTAAACCCTTTCAAACTGCCAACAGGAGCCAATTGTTACCGGGTTTAAACAGGTTTTTTGACCAGCCTGAAGGGGTAAAAGTATGGATCAATCAGACTTAAACAATGTAACATGGTTACCACATATTTTCTCCAAAGGTCTCCCTCTATTTACATGTACTAGTGTGTGTACTAGGCCGATTCTATGTGGCTTTTACCAATCAAATCAAATCAAACTGATGCTTATTTGGACAGCACTGATCACTTTTTCATGTGGTTTCTGTGGAGCTGACCCTTATCATTGTTAGACCAAGTAAAGTTTTGAATCACTGCTCTGGTGTGCAGAGTCAAAAGATGATGTAGGCAAACTAACAAATTTTTACCATTATATTACAAGTCTATTAAAACTATGAATAAACTATAGACTGATACTCAATTCAACAATTACTAACCTCTGTATTTTTGTTTGGCATGCATAGATAAGAAAAATAATTTGTTGACTGTATATCATCCAATGTTGGATCTCCATCTGATCATGTGACAGTAGGACTGATGGTGGTGCAGGTGTGAGGCATTTTCGAAGTTAGAAGTTAGCATCAGTGGCTCTCTTGAAATTGTGTTTGTTTATAGTAGGAAATAATAAAAAGGTCTGTTACACTGTTAAACCTGCATGTTTTGTTCATCATAATAACCCTCACAAATGGAAACCACTTCATTATTTTTGGGTGTGGACAAAATCAGCAGGAGTAAAAAGCTAATGATGGGCTAATAGCTAACATAGAGCTAAAAGATGGCAGACTGACTTAAACACTGCCACTTTCTTTCTTATAAAGCTAGACAATGCCGCTAACTACAGAGATGCAGGTGTCAGCCACCCGTCCCATGCGTTGATTCATAGCAATCAGTTGTGCACTTTGTCCATAATTACTGTGACACAGTGACACAAGTGGAGAAGCGGAGAAGGTATGACGGAGTCTACACGGCAACTGGAACAACTATGACTGAATGCTTTAGTCATAGCTGTTGACAGAGGGTCAGAAGAAGTGCTGCAATTCCAGATGTTTTTCATGTTATGTAAAAATGTTAACATCACTGATGTTTGTGCTTTTTTTCTCCAATCAGGCCCAGGCCACTTTATGTGGTCCTAAATCAGGTACATATCTGATGTCTTTTGAATTTTCCTCACTCTGAACGGTCCTATCATTTCATCTGACTTTTACGTTGTTGAAGTGGGACAGACGTCACAGATCTGTACTGGAGGAGTAGTCATGAGGCAAATGGCAATAGAAACAGTGGACAAAATTTTTTTTGATAAACTCTGCCACAATACTGCCACTCCTGGTTAAAACTCCACCTCCACCTCTGAACAGAGGCAGCAGCCACTGCTCCACAAAAGGCCGTCATTAAAATGTGTGCTCTCTTTTTTCTCAGTCATCTCCTTCTTCTTATCCCTTCATATTTTGTTGGCTCTGATTGCACAACAACTTCAAACTGATACACACCCTGACAAATGTAGCATCCATATTTACTCTGGTAAACACAGCGTGCTGCGTGTGATGTCACATCTTCTTCTGTGCATTCAGGTCACTCCAGGGTTGGAGATGGTTTATATTGATGCCTGATGGCAGTCACATAAAATCATAATGTAAACAACCACACACAAAAAAATGCATTTCCACAACAATATCAGAACTGAGCATTAAGACCTGCAATGTGATATAGCCTTAGTGACAAGAGAGCCGGCATTGCTACAACTCTGACTTTTTTAAATATTTCTTCTCACATTAAAGCACCAATCTCTTGCATATTTGTGTCTTGTGCCAATGACTGAACAAGGCACCTAAGGGTTGTTATAGACTGTGATAGAGCCAGTTGTTAAACTGTAGATCACTGTCTCCAAAACTGTGTCTGATTTAATCCACCCTTTATGCTAAAAATGCATCAGCTCAGTTTCATGTCAATAATTCAAGGTTATTTTAGAAGTTTGTTTGATCAAAAGTCATAAAGAAGCAATTTGAGTAAACTCTGAACATCAGAATTCAAACACAGGGTTGACAAGGTTATCTATCACCTTGACCTAAAATGTGTAAAGAAACATTTTTTTGAGTAACATTTCAAGACTGTCAAAAGTTCTATTTATGTTTGATGCATTTGTCGACTTTGTACATCTGACCTTAGCAAGTATAAACCAAAACAGTAAAGCAAAAATGGCATTAACACAGAGGCTGAAATGACAACAGACTGTAAACATATTTTCTATGACACGAAGGACGAGCTTTTCTGCAGCAAATCTGTAAGCCATTTAGAGCATAACTGTCTGTACTCCTGTTATATCTGCAGGGCTTCATGTGATATAATTATACGCTATCCTTGGAATGAGTCACAGTCTGTAGAGGCTAACAGGGATAAAAGATATTTAATCATCACCTAGTAATCAGTTCAGTTCAAGTGAAAAAAGAGGAAGAAATAGAGTTTTTGTACTCAGAAATATGAACAGACATATTTACAGGACAAAGGAGTTCAGCTTTGTCCTTCACAACACTCCTCTTTACTTTCAAACCAGCAGCGGTTTTCTCCCAGCTCAACGTTGCCACAGTAATGGCCAGCTGCCAGTCTGAGGATTACTGGTTAATAGGGCCAGGGCTGGAGAGCCGTTCAATGAAGGTAGGCAATGGATAAAATCAGTTTATGTTGGCAACGGCATGTCTGTGTGCCTGGCAGTCTGTATTTTTTTTATTGTTGTGTGTATTTTTACTTTTTTTGTAGAAAAGACTCAATCTGAAAATATTCAGACAGTCAAAGTGAGTGATTTTAGTCTAAAATGAAGGTCCGGATGCTCTATTCATAGCACAAAAACACATGAGGCAAGTGAAAAAGCACATAGGAAAAATTCAAGGATACAATTTTTAATATGCTTGTAAAAACATGCTCTCAGGACTGGTTAATGGGGAGCAATGATCCAACAGCAAACACCCAAACGCACATTGAGATACACACACAAACCCACAAATGCACATGAATGACAACATGAGACAACAGAAACACCCAGTACTCAAATGGCATTGTCTGTCAAATAAAGCATGAGAGGACACATTTGTTCCTTTAAATATATAATATGTATAATAATAGGTACAAATTCCAATGCTTTCAGTATTTTTTATTTGTTTTTTTATTGATAAAGAATTGTGGCACAGACCTAAAAATGCTACTGAAGCTCTTAGCATTTATGCTAATCTCTGTTTAAGCAGTCACTTCTTGCTGTAACTGCGCTTGTAGCTCACACATCAGCATAGTGTGGATTGGAGTTTTCAAAGATGGGTCAGCTGGATTACAGACACTGAATCAGGCAGATCCAGCTGAATTGCAAGGTTGTCAAGTAACCACCCATCACAGATTGTATGCAGCAGAAGAGTCAAATGACACACTCAATGCCTTATTTGAAAGTGAAAGCCTTTGGCTCTGTCCACCCATGGCAGGTCTTTTTAAAAAAGTAGGGTTTCCTTCTCTGTTTTTCAAACATATCCCTGTCTACACAAAAACAGAAGATTGAATGAATGCACTGTTAAACGCTGTATATTACCTTGTAACTGTGGCCATGATATGCATTGTTATTTTGGAATTTCTAAGCCAACAATGATTTATTTTCATATCTAGTCCTGTCGCCATGTCTGTGTTGCAGTTTAACTTGTGGCTAAGTTTAGAGGTAATAGAAGGTGTGTTGAGTAAACATTTCTTCATTTCTATTTTATTTTGAGACTTATCTGATAATTCTGTCAAATCCTGTCATTAATAGGTTTCATGAGTAGGGATGGGTACCGAATTAGGTACTTTAAGAGATACCGACTGAATTCTGTAGGTACTACCGAGTCCCGATTCACGTAAAATCAATAGATGCCATGTTTAGGTACCTAAATACATCCTTGTGGCTGTGAGGGAGTGGAAGAAGCAGGCATACTATTGGGTGGAGTAGGTGAATTTCCATAGCAGACTTAATCACAGCATGTTGTTCATGTTGAAGAAGTTTTTGGAACAACTACAGTGTTACAATACAAACAGTTGAATGTTGTTTTGATATATATATGTCAAACTTTATATATTGAGAAATAAATTTACATTGTAAAAATTTGAGATCTTAATATTAAACAAATTAATATTTATTACCCCATAAACACACGCAAAAGTACTGAAAATTGGTACCATTGAGTACCAATACCAATTCCCAGGTACCGGGCATCAGTATGGTATCGGTTCAAATGTGAAAGGTACCCATCCCTATTCATGAGTACTCTTGTTGGTTTTATTAACTGTTATTACCATGGCAACCAAAGAGCAAGCAGCCACAGGTCAACAGCCAGCGTGGCTACTTGTAAAAAAGCACCAGGTCTTGTCCTAAACAACCACATTTGTATCGTAGGACCGTTTTTAAAGCAGCATCACAGTGAAGGAGTGAAGGGAAATGAGTGGTTGTGTATTTAGTCCAGTTATCAGTATTTAAAACAGCAACATCCACTACACTAAACAACAGTGATAGTGTGGCATAGAGTGACATCACTCTGAGGAGAGGCCAGCACAGAGTGCGGCATCTAAGGCCAAAACACAGCATTTCCTCTTCACCTAAACTGTGCATTCGTGTGGACAGGATGACAAAAAGCACAGAAAAACCTTGTGTTTTAGGTGTGAACACAACCTGATACAACAGAGAATGGTCAAAACCAACTTTGTGGTGCCATTATATCCCTTAACCCAGCTTCAGGCTTTGTCAAGCCGGCTCACTAAGGGCGTTTTCACATTAGGTCCACTTGTTTCAAACGTGCTGCAGCGTGGTTCACTCCCCTCCCCCTCCCCCGCTGGCTTGCATTCACACTGGCAATATCGAACCATTCCTGTACCCACTTGTGTATTTACTCAGTTTGAAACAGCAGGGGGCGATATGCATGTAACTGGTTGCCAAACCTGCTACGGAGGAGAACGAAGAAGAGACTACAATGGTAACCATTTCCTACACCAGACAACCAATGTTTACGTTTCGCTCTCTTCTACAGTTTCCTTCAAATGTGTTTTTTGTATCGTGTTTGAGACGGCATCAGCGACCTTCTGGTCCCTCGTAAATCATCGTAATCCTCAGCCAGAATAAACAAATCGATAAATTGAGTAAGCAAAAGATTCAGCCGTGGGATTAACAGGAAGTAATGCATCAAAAGAGTTGGAGCGGATCGAGACCACCCCTTCATGGAGGTCTCGGACCGGCTGATTTGGTGCGCACCAAAGTGCTGTGGTTGCATTCACATTGACACTAACGTACCAAACCCTGGGCCAAAACTTCTTTGGTGCGCACTTTGGTGCGTGGTTGGTGTGAAAATGCCCTTAAAGAAAGCCATGCTATGTTGGGCCTGCTTCATGATTTCCCTCCAGACTTGCGTGGAGACTGGACACAGTGAAGGCAGGCATGACACCAAAGTCAGTCATTCTCTGTCTTCTTCCAGTTTTAGACTCAACTTATCTTCTCCGTTTCTTATTTGGTTGATAGCCTGTGGGCAGTGGATCTGTACATGCTGGGTGTTTAATTGGGGGGCAACAATCCAACAGCAAACAGACACACACACGAAGACAAATGCACATGAATGGAAAAGACAACAGAAGCATCCAGCCCTCAAAAAGCAACGTCTGTTAAATGAAGCTCAGGAGGACATAATCGTTTCTTCAAATATAACATTCTGTAATCTCCCCCCTCCAAAACACGCAGGGGACTCAATACGGCTGCCCCAGAGGGGCACAGGAGGCCACAGAGGACCACCCACTTTCGTTTCAATTATCATCTTGCAGCAACCTGTCTCCTCTCCAGCATTCAGCAGGAGACACTGACTGCTCTCCAGAGGGAATTACAATTAGACGGCTGTTTGTCCCTCCAATAAACTTCCAGACTTTAGCTGACAAGGTCCAGTCTGTAGAGCCTGTGACCTCGAGGACAAACAGGATTACGCCCTCAAATCCCATGTCACTTTAGTCACTTTGCTCGCCTCCTCCTGAGCAGCCACAGTCAGGGGGTCTCAGGGAGGAGGCAGCTGATGGAATAGCATTGACTCGGCTGATTTGGCCCCAATTCTGCAAATTTACACAGATTTAGTCATAAGTCCCATCACTATACTTTCACAGCCTTTTAGTCCTGCTTTATGATGTAATGCATTATTATCCTGAATGCTTTAACTTGATTTTCTGATAATTGGATAATGGAATTATGACCAAACATTAAATTTTGCATTTGTTTATAACTTGCCAGTGTTTTCAAACTTTGTGTCACATTAAGGATCAGATATGATCGGCATTAAAAGACCAAAAAGAAAACTGTTCTTGTGCTCAGTGTCATAACCAAACATGAAGAGCCAGTGAAACTTTCATATTTTAACATTATTTGTGTTTTTTTTTTAAATATACCTGTCTCAAACTTTCAGAAGACCATGTAATCTTTAGACAAATAGACAAATAACTCTTTCCACTGTGATAAACAGCAACACAACTCTTTATGCAAGCTTTTCTAATTCATGCGTCTTGTCTTAATATCATATGTGGCTCTGAAAATCATTGCAATTAGGCTCAAAATTATCTCAATTTTATGTATTTATTTTTTGTGATGAACAGCACTATTGGACACCTCCAGTGTTGGTGAGTGAGTTTTATAAATACCTAACCTCCTAACTATCCTTGCAATAATGTACTCAATCTTTTTAGATCACGTTAAAAATAAAGACTAAAACAGAGGAATATGGGAAATCACAGTTAAATCCTGAGTGACATACATTTATTTTCTCTCTTTTTTCTTCAACTTTTTTCTCCCTCTTTTCTTTGAATTTCATGAAATGAGAGAAGCCAGATATATACTCAGTACCAGATGTTAAGGGTGTTTATTGTTGACTTGTAAGATGTGCATCAAACTTCCAGCTGCCGTCAGGTTAAGTTTCCATTATAACAAATGGCTTTAATCCGACATCAGATGTGACGGGACAGTTAATATAGATACAGATGTATATGCTGGTTCAGACGGTTACATTAAATAGTGATTGCTGTGATTGTTTATTGCATTAAAATGTGCCTGACACTCTGGAAACCTGCCTCTGAGGCTTTGTTGACATGTGCGCACATGTGCGCCTGTCACCAAATTACAGCTGCAGAGGGTGCGCTTCGCTTGCGCTGAGAATAGACCAGGTTGGAGCTGGCAAGCTTTCAGCGCACTTTCTGCACTGTTTTTGGCACTAAATTGTCACTGCGCCAACATGAATCTGCCGACACCTGGTGTCAGCAGTCACACCCCTGGTGCGCCGTCACACCCATCTCTGCGCAGACGGTCTACCAAATTGGCAAATTGGCAGCGCATGGGGGTGCACCGGACGAAATTAACACTGCACTGGGTGCGCCAGGCTTGCGCCCCCTGCGCTGCGCCACGAAATTAGGGCCCTTAGTATCAATGCTAGTATTTTATCCTCATAAAGTCAGAGTAGGCTCATGTCATGAGGGTTGATGAGATCATGATGTATGACTTGCAGGATGTTAAAAAATAACTGCTGCAGTTGATCTGGGTATGACACAAACTCAAATGTGTGTCTGGAAGTCTAAAAGTGTGGTTTTCAGTGCACATCGTCAAAGTTTTGTGTAACATTTACTCCAAAATGATCAGCCAGCAGGTCTTTCTCGCATCCAAAGAGTGGCTGTGAGGTAAAGAGCTAAATCTCTGCAGTTTTCTTCACTGTGCATGTACTATAGTAACACTGCTTCATATTTCATATTTACTTCTGTGTGCTTCAGTGCCATTTCAGCTCTTTTACCGATACCATATTGCCCAGCTCAAGCTGAAGACTCACTTGTTTATGGCTGCATATTGTCAAGTTATTGTAATAAATCATTTTTTCACTATTCTTTACTTAAAGAAACAGCATATTTGAATGCTTTTTAGAATATAATCTAAAATGTCTTGTAACAATTTATTAAAGGGGCTCAATTATGGTGAAAATCATTTTCATTTTTTTATTTCAATAGTTATTGTCTGTCACATTTATTCATGACTATTACATTTTTTCACACTATATACAATTGTTTTTGCTTTTTGTTGGTCTCATTTTGGATATAAAGAACAGGCAATACATAGAAATACTAATGTAAGAATACAAATACTCCAAAGCAACAGTGGCAATGAGGATGGAAAAGTCAAACTCAACATATTATATGCAACAGTAGTCTTTATCTTGATTACTCCATTTTCATAATTGTGGAAGGCAGAAATTTTATTTGAGATTAAAACAATAAAGTCATCTATAAAAAATGTGAGTATTCACAGCAAATTCTTGATGACATTCATATCCATATATTCTGTCTATCCTATAACTTCAACATGACAGACTCAGTGAAATGGGTGGGCATTTGGGGGCCGTGCCCGCCCACGGAGTCAGCTGTGCGCGCCCTGGACTAAAAGCAAAGTTTACTGCTTAATTTTTTCCAGTTTTGTTTTTTCTGTCGGAGTAGCCATCTTCAAATAATGCCATCTTTCTTGATATGTCAATCAATCCAAGCAGTCCAACCAAATGAAGGCAACCCGTTAGCCAATTAAAGGTGGAGAGGGGTGGGTCACTGAGTCAAAGTGATTACAGAGTTAAATATTCATGGTTGGGAGTCGCATTAACAATGGATAAGTTATTTCTGCAAGTCAGGGGGAAGTTATGTGTGATCGGGAATGAGCAGGAAGCACTGCCATACAGCTCTACTTCGACTAGAACCACAATCACTGAAGTCAAGAGTCACTCTGCAGTAACATTCATGCTAGGAGGGTTAGCTTCAGCAGCTACGGAGCAGGAGGAGCAGCGCCAAGGAGAGAGAACCTGCTGCCTGTCAGATTCGTGAGTGACGACGTTAATAATAACAGAAAGCAAGGACAGTCATGAAAACATTACAGCTGCTAGGAACAGCAACAGGCCATCAGTCAAAGTTCTTGGGGGAAAAACACTGTAAAATTATTACAATTTTACAAACTATGTGCTCAGATAACTCAGACAGACAACAAATAGAGCTACAAACTATAATGTCACAGCTAAAACAACCATACATAATCACAGAGACCGGGCCAACTAATACAGTTTGAAAAAACAGTATAAAAAACTTAAAATGAGTGGGCACTGTTAAAATTGTGCAGTATCAAGAAAGTTGCATTGAACTGAAGCCTGACATGCTTTTTTTATAGGAAAAATAAGTGTAATAGCTTCTCTTATATAGAACAACTAAAGCACTCTGAGAGCACAGACCTCCGCCAAGCAGCTCACTTCCACCCATGAATCGTGATTTCCACCCAACATCACCTGCAAGAAGTGTGATTACTGTTGACATAAATATCATCCAATAGAGTGACCTAGTCAGTAGTGGGTCTTGTAACTTGTAGGCTGAACCAATTTGATGCCTATGCAGATGTTGATGATGTGCTGGCCTTGTGCTTCCAGTGGACGATGTCGCTAGCCTGTCAGTCATCGCAAAGGCACGGTGCTTTGGTGCAAGGCACATTTGCTCTATTTGGACTTTGGGGGTTGATTGTTACACTCACACATACACAGACTTCTGCCATGACAGACTGTTTCTGTATTGACCAGAGATGGAGACTCGAGTTAAAGACTTGTACACTCGAGTCGCATTTTTGGAGACTCCAGACTCGACTCGTACTCAACCCTGAAAGACTTGGGAATTGACTCGACTCGAGATCAAAGACTGGTGGGCAATCTTTATTTTATGGTGGGTTTTTTGAGTGTGCCGGGAACGTTTGTTCCACTCCCCTCCCTTACCTCGCCTCGCGTCCCTCCTTCCCCCTATATTCCACAGCACGCAAAAGCCCAACGCAGCGGAGTGCCGCGGTCTTGCTCCGACAGACAAAACCCACTGAAAGCAGCGCACCAAGCAGCGCCGGGGCGTGCAGCCCCGGAGAGGGAGGGCTGATCCCTGGAGAGCCACAGGCTCTCATGAGAATAGTGATGTCATACGCTCATAAAGCATGTTATGGACTGAGAAAAGAAATAAACAACACCTCACTTACCTTCTCTAAGGTTCCTTTGCTGGTCTCAACCACAAAGCTTCGTGATTTATTCAGCTTCTATTCGCCTATATCCTTTTAGAAAAGATGTTTGGTGTCATGTACACAATGCTATATATTTCTGTACCTCTACGATTCACTTTTCTTCGTCCATGGTGTCGTGTTGCCTCTGGGACCCTCTGACTGACTGCTGACCTGATGCTCATGCCTCCGGTTTTGACATAATGACAAAGAATTGAGGAAGAGTCCTTGCATTGTGTTTTCTTTTGAAACTTCCGGATACTCTATAATACAGCAAGTTTTGAGGGACTGCAAGCAATCAGAGCTGCTGCACATGTTTTTATAATGTTAATGGGCTCACGGTAATGTTACTAGTAGCTGTGAGTCGTGGAGGATTGGGGTATTTGTTAAAATTTCAGGGGAGTCTGCTGAGAACCAAGGCTACAGTAACAGCGCCAGGCTTTTTCCATCAGCAAAACATTTGCTCCTCTCCTCTGTGTCTGTGAGCAGAACTCAGCATGCCCAGCTTTCACTGCTGATTGGCTGATCATTGCTGACTTTGCGTGTAACCAGAGTGTGTAATCAATCGGATGGTGCCATGGGTGGGACAAAAAAAGGCCCGGTGTTAAGAAATGGAACTTGATCATGAACTTAAATGTTATTTTGTGATGTCAATTTGGATTCAATCCCCACTAAAATTTAATGGCTTCTACTTGGACCAAACCACGCCTCTGGTAAAATTTTAATGTAAATCCATCCATTAGTTTTTGCATAACCTAGCCAACAAACAGACAGACTCTGGCGAAAACATACCCTCCTTGGCAGAGGTAATAATACAATAAAATTTAGAAACTAGGTCCAGCCGGGTTAAAGAGCTTCAGCAGTGTACAGCACTACACTACTGTATTTTGTTTATTTTTTGTATATATTTAAGGATGAGCTGTCCTTTTCAAGTGAGAGAAACATGGCTGTCAGTACTGAAAAAAATGTAATGCTCCCCCCTCTAATTTTTTTCTGCAGCCAGGTCTGCATCAGTAACATATCAAATAAAGTGCTCTAGTTATCACCTACTTATGACTTCACTGACTTCGACTTTTCCTTTTAAAATGTTACACTTCACAAACATTAATAGTCGAGAGAAAAACCATAACCATCTGTTCATTAAATGTATGAAGTTGGGCTTAATAAATCTGTTTTTCATTTATAAATACATGCATGAGAGGCATGATCATTCTAATTAGTATAGTTACATCTTATGGCTTCTTTGAAACATTCTAAGTTTATGTAATAATTCTCCGTCCATAGATTTGTTGGATTTGATCAAGTCAGATAGATAGATAGATAGATAGATAGATAGATAGATAGATAGATAGATAGATAGATAGATAGATAGATAGATAGATAGATAGATAGATAGATAGATAGAGAGATAGAGAGAGAGAGAGATAGAGAGAGAGAGACAGTTAGAGACAGAGAGAGGAGTTTAAATTTCTTGAAAAAGTCCTTGTAGTCAAATCCAAAATAATGATAAATTGTGCTTTATTTTATAAGGGATCACACAAAGAGGGTTTGGATAGGCTGTCTACCTACATGCCAAATTAAGACATGTGATGTTATGAGTGATGCTCTTTCCATGCTGTATTGCTATGATGTACAGTACATTTGTTATAAACTCACCATGCCCACAGTAAATATTTAGGAATATTAAGGCCCATAGCTGGCGTTTACCTGTTTACATCATGTTCTGGTCGAAAATTTGAAGGAATTAAAAAAAAAAAAATCTTAAAGAAACATAGCAGGTCCTTCTATGAAGTAAGAGTTTAGTAGGGTGTCATGTCCTTCCGCTCCTAAAGCTCCTTTTTCCAACATTTAATGCAAGGGAAATTGATTTTGCTGCACCACCTTTTATAATTTTTCATTAATTTTTCCTAACCACACATTTTTTGTAAAGGTAAAGGAACACTGATAACCTGTACATTAAGAAAATGACATCTGACATCAAGTGCAAAGCTACTTGAATTCCATTGTAACTTTAAAGGGTCATCAATTTGTAATTGCGTTCCATTCAGATTTATCCGAAAGACAGAAATTATTTATATTGTAGACATACGTTGTTTTAGCAGTATCTGTTTCCATGAAGATTATTCTCATTTTGTTCTCCTAAGAAACATGACACATTGCTACATGGCAGCAGTGTTCATCAGTGACTGATTGCTTATCTGTTTTGCTTTTTTGTGCAATGTTATTTTTTGAGTAGGTTACAGTGTGCATTGCAACTTCTGAACAGTGTCTTATCAGGTTAATGCTTGGTTCACGAAACTTTGAGGGTTTGTGAGTAGGGCTGAACAATTAACTGCAAATTAGATTAAATCGCAATATGGCTTGTTGCAATTTTCAAATGGCAGAAGGTTCAATATTTTTAGCCCAAAATGTGGTGAACATTTTGGCATTGTGATGTAGTTTTTTGTAATTTCGTGCCTATATTTTTTACCTCTATTCATACACTTTTTTTTCCCACTTTTGGACCATCTTTACCTTTTTATCACCCTGTTTTTACAACTTCATGCCTATTTTGCTCCCATTAATCTTTTTTTGGCCACTGTCAGAACCATTTTTGGAGTTTTTACATGTTTTTTTAAATTTTATTTAAAATTTAATTCCCAATTTTGCTGCCATAACCAATTTTCTTAAGCCACTTTTGGATTTTTTTTTGCCAATTTTTCCCTTTTTTTTGCAATTTCATAACTATTTTGCACCTATTTATTAACCTTTTTCCGCTTTCATACCATTTTTACCCAGTTTTTACAATTTCATACCTATTTTGCTTCTGTTCTTCACTTCTCCCCTTTTTCTCAAATCTTTTATCCTTCGATGAATTTAATGTCGTATTGGTTTTACTATAAAAAGATCTACTGCTTATGTTTGTTTAAGAATACATAAGATGAGGAACATTAAAACAATTGCAGAGTATATCGCAATGTTGGGGAAAAGATTATTTTCTCAAATCATTCAGCCCTATTTGTGAGTGAGCATGAAGATTTTAAATAAAAGTTTTAAATCTTAATATCCAATAAGTTGTTGCCAAGACCTTGTATCGCCATTGTCTTTCTTTCTTTCTTTCTTTCTTTCTTTCTTTCTTTCTTTCTTTCTTTCTTTCTTTCTTTCTTTCTTTCTTTCTTGAGTTTACACTTAATGGATTTTAACCACTAAAAAGTATCAAATCTTGTCCCAATTATGACAAACATTTATTAATAGAGTTATGCTGCCAATGCTAAACTCAGTAAAGTTCATTACTAGTTAAAAAAAATACTTTTGTTTAATGTATAAAAAGCACTAACATGATGTAAACCTTGAAAACAAGCCTTTTTCCCTGGTCATGCTTTAACTGTGTATAGAATGGGTTATTTGTAAGAATTGTAGAAATTACACATCCAACAAATCTTTCATTGTCATCAACAGAATAAGACAGGTTAACTGTGAAATAATCTCCATCTTTCTATTACACTTTAACTTATCCTTTTATGTCTGACTGAAATGCAAACAACAACAAAACAAACTTTTCACCATTCAGAAACATTTTGTGTGATTAGTTTTCTGAACCACTTGTCAGCACAAGAGCATTTTTCATGTATCTGAAAATGATATATAAAAAAGAGGAATATGGATCAGACTTAGATATTCGTGTTTCAACAAAGAATCAATCCTCTGCTCATTTATATGATTTGTACTGGATGTTCAGGGAAAAAGAGAAATATTCAGCGAGGGTAAATTCAGTTCAGAAAATCTGTTATAGATGCCTGAGGTCAGAGGAGAATGGCCAGAGTGGTTAAATAAAGATTATGTAATGTTTAGTTATAATACTGATTAAAAAGATAACCACACAAGATGGAATTAATGAGACTTAAAAGATGCCTGTGCCATTATCAGTTCTGTCTTTAACCTGATTCTTCCATGATTCTCTAATTGTAGATTTTTGGTTTTGGAAAAGTTGTTCATTATTTATTGTTTATTCGGAGCCCCATTAGCTGCAGCACAGCTACAGCTATTCTTCCTGGGGTCCAACAAAATTATACATACATTATAGAAGCAATAAAATTAAAAAGAAAAAGAAACAACAGAAAAAAAAAGAAAACAACAGAAAAACATCAAACAAAGCCAAGTTTCCTTTCCAGACGTAAAGAATTCATATATCGTTGGCATACAGAGGGTTTGTAGCAACAATGTCAAACACATGACACTCTGTATTTTCAATTTTGTGCTGCACACATAAATGCCTCTGCATGTTCCTGGTGCTTCCATTCACTAAGCATCATGCAGTCAATGTTTTGTTGTCAAAAATTCAGCCACAATTTTGACCACTTCTGCCCCGTATTGGCCATGATTACATTGTTGACTTCTTTATCATATCTGCTGACAGCCTCAGAAAAAAACATGACCTATCTGATTTGCAATGCATGCTGAGCAAAGTGGAGGTAATTGAGAAGAGAACTGTTAAGCAAATAAGCTAATGATATTGATTCCTTGAGGAAGCCACTGTTGGATCTAAACATGAATTTGTTTCTGATTCTCATCCTCAGTTTCGTCTTAAGTATGCAGAAGATCATTCATCACATAACTCATCAAATCTTGCGGCAGATTAGCTTCAGTAGCAGAGGAGTGGATGCTGTGGAAACTGAGGCTCAACTGGGTCACAGCTCACCAAAATTGGACGATTGGAGGATTGTATGATATTTTATATCTGCTGCAAAACTTTGAAGTTTAGGTGAGGTCTGCCATGTCCATCTCTATATGACTACACTCTACCCATCTTCTGGTGAGTGACCCAGATAGTCACAAATCTCAGTCCAATAAAACACCTTTGGAATGTAACCTGGTACACCTGATGGACCATGCAATATATTTCCCTAGTCCATCTGGGAAAGAGCCCATAGAAAGTGCTTGGGAATTAACAGAACCATTCAAAAGCATATCAAGCAGGTTACTGGATGATTGTTCCATCAATAACATAAATTACAGGCCAATCAGATTATTATTACAACAGTGCTACTGTAGTGGTGTAAAGGACAGAATGTGAGCCACTTTTTAAAACAAACTCTTGCCAAAACATATTGGAGGTGTAAAATATCTTTTCTATCAAGAAATGTTTTGTGTTGTTTGTTTTTCATATATTAAAAATGCTGTCCAAATCTGAATAAAAACAACCGCTACTGAAGCTGTTAGCATCTATGCTAATCTATCTTCAAGCATTCACTTCCTGCTGTTCTCTACTCTGAAGGACGTTGATTGGACTGTGCTTTTTTGGGACGCTCATAGTCGTCGTAGGTTGGAGCCTGGTAAGGTGGATTTGCATTACTCCAGACGTTGAATTAGGTGGATCCAACTGCAATGCAAGGTTATTCTGGATGCGATGGAGCTGGGGATTTGTGACATGGATGTACAGTTAACAAATCGGCTGCAACTGTGTGATTCTACCATGTGTGTATGGACCAACATTTCCGAGGAATGTTTCCAGCACGATGAATCTGTGCCATGAAGAACCTGGTGTTAGCAAGGTGTACCTAATAAAGTGGCCACAAGTGTATATGTCTAAAAAAATTAATGGTTCTCAGATTTAGCAACTGCATCATATAGAGCATATTTGCCTCTGGAAGATGGTTTTTCCGCTCTCACATCATAATGCTTTTAATTTGGATTCTTGTCTCTGTTTTTGTTTATTTTTGCATCAGAAAGATATTAATGCTTAACTTTTGCTTATCAGGGGGAGGTTCTTTAGCCCTTACATTGTTCAGACCCCCTCTACATATATCTTAACTTTGCTTTTTAATGTATTTTTTAACTAAATATTATGCACGAAAGTGATTAGGAAAATAAAACAGTAAATGTTTCTATGTTGTTATTGTGTTGAATGTTGAAATAACATGGGCGGTCTGCTTCTGTTCACCCAGCAGGCTAGCATCGCTCCCTTATTTACTTGTTACTTGTATCCTCTGTGTATTATGTGTTTGTTAAAACCTCATCAGTGCAAATAACAATCACACTGAGAATTTGTCTCAGGCACACCAATTAGGGCACAATTCACACGGGACAAAGGCTCTGTTTCAGCCGGGAGTCACACTGCCCGGTGGACCTGGAGTGTTTATTTGCCCCGCTGCAGCCAGCTGGTCACACGAAGGCGCAGAAAGGCTACATTGACTCCAGTCTGCAGGGGGTAGTGCCACAGCAAAGGGGGGAATGAGGCTCTTTTTCAACTCCACTCTCCACAATGCAGAACACCCAATCAAAGAACCCCAAAGCCTTTAGTGGGGGCGGTGAGTGGAGAAGGAGGGGAGGGGGGGTTGTTGAGAGGGAGGGGGTGGGATGGGCTGTCTCCCTCGCCCCTTTCCTCCTCCTCCTCCTCTCGCTTGCCGCTGTCCTGTCAGTGCGTCCAGCCACACTTCACAGTTAATTAGCGGTCAGATCCACTGGCCCCTAATCAGCAGGACATGTTAAAACTGCCCTAATCAGGGCCTAATCCCTGCTTTGTGTCGCACACACACATACACACACCCTTCCCCTGTCTACTTATGCCGTCTGCTGTATTGATTAAGGAATCATTTGGGGATTTGGTGGTCAATACACAGCAATCTGCAGTGGCCTGTGTGTGTGTAACCTGAAAAAGATGAGACGATGTGAATGAGACTCTGAGGTAAAGTGTTCATGGGTGGTACGGTGTCTTGTTACCACCCAGTGAGTCATTCAACAGAAATGTGAATGATATTTATCGGCTGAATTTATACACCTGATCTTCTCAAATAAAGTTAATCAGATGAGAACTTTTTAGGAATCCCATCAATGAATCAAATATTAATCCAATATAACAATAAGTTAATAGGAGGGCATGATATTTAACAGATGTATGATATTAAAAAGTACTCCTTTCGGCAAAAAATGAGATTCCTGATAGTAGAAATCTCCTTATATCCAATATGCTGATATTTCCAAACTTATTTTTGTTGATACCGATATCTTGTGTCAAGATTTCATAGCCTCTAAGTATCCAAAATTGACCTGTTCCTTTCATGGTTACAGTGCATTTGTGTTAAACAGATATGAAACAAGAAAAACAACATTGAAATGTATAATTAAGTCTGTGTTCCGAATATAGCACACAACACAGCAGAGCTTTACCCTATGATCACAATTTTTATCCTTACTTTAATGATACATGTTGAAAAGTGTATCATCAGTATCTACAATGGATCTGAGAGGAGCTGCAGTGTTTTAGCTCAGTATCCAACAGCAGTGTGAGAAAGTATAAGAGGCCTGATGAGATTGTTTTTGAGCAGATGTCGGTACTAGAGAGCTTTGACGATGTGCAGTGAGAACGCATCAGATATCCAAAGCATATTTGAGTCTATGTTAGTCTCCTAGCAATCAATCAAACTTTCCCCACAACAACAGTTGTTTTTATCCATCCTGTCACCTCTCCACATTCTGGTTTATGCCAGCCTCCCAGTGTATTACCCAGGCTATTTGTTGCTGCATTCACACTTAGGCTTACCCAGACTTTATAAGGAAAAAACATAAGGTGGAAATTACCAGGGCAAAGTCCAGATGAAAAACTTGGCTATTTGCTTTCACACATACTCCCCACCCCAGTAAAGTCAGGATAATTTCAGGGTTGTTTTTGCAAGTGTGTGGGATTTATGTTTTTGCTAGTGTCTGCCCATGTGCAAGATAACTTAAAAACCTGTCGCTAGATTCTGATGAAATTTTTAGGGAATGTTTTCCTGGTAAAAGAGCTGATTGGAAATTATCTAAATTAGAATCCAGGATGTTTCTTTTAAAGAGTTTGCTGTCATCATCAGCGGTTTTAGATATTTTCTGGTATTGCTCCCTTTAGAACGTCAGTAATGCTTTGAGAGATTGATGCAACTGTGTGTCATGTGGGTCCATGCAGAACCACAATTACGTTTCGATCTGATTTTTTATTCTGGACTTTGGTCTGAATCAAGGATACATGTGTATTCAGCTGAAACCACTAACCGTAAATGCAGAGGTTCTTTAGTTATTATTGAAGTCACTGTTTTTTATCACAGGTGTCATGGTGACACAGGTAGTGCATGTGTCTCACAGCAAGAAGATCATCGGTTTGAACCCGGGGTCGGTCAGGGTCTCTCTGTGTGGAGTTTACATGTTCTTTCCATGCATGAATGGGTTCTTTCCAGGCACTCTGACTTCCTGTCACAGACCAAAAAAATGCTCATTACGTTGACTGGCAACTCTTAATTGGCCATAGGTGTGAATGAAGTGTGAATGGTGTCTGTCTCTCTATGTGACCCTGTGATCAGCTGGGTAAGAATAATACTTATTTCTACGACACTTGTCATAATAAAAGTAAAAAAATATATATTAAGGGCAGCAATAATTCAAACAAAATAAAACATACCATACAACAGGCAGGTTATAAAATCATGGATGAGTAAAAAACAAAAAAGAAAAACACTTCAAAATGTAAAGATCATTTAAAGGATAAGTTCGGTTTCTACAGCTTTCACATTGTTTATAGAATGAAGTAGAACAATATACTCACCCAGAAGGCTTTCCTGATCCAAACAGTGCTTCGGGAGATATTTAGATCCAAAATCGAGCAGCGGACATCCGTATAATGGTAGCACATAGGGCATACAGCACCGCTCCTAAAACTGCATTAATCGTCCAAAAACGTATTAGTTTCACCAATATTCCATTATGGTCCGCTCGGGCTACTCCTCCACGACAGTCTGTGTCACTCCAGACATGTTGTGTGACTGTACTGACCGCTGAATTGAAGAAGAAGAATGTATGCCTCCGCGCCTGCGCAGTACTCTCTGGAGCGCTGCGTCCTCCTTTCTATGAGCTCCTCATCTGTAAACTCTGGCTCGAAACTGTAAGGACACCCATCATATTCAAAGTTCTCCTCCACAACATCTTCATCCGATAGATATTCGTCCATTTTGCAGAAAACTGGAAGAAGAAAGTCGTTGTGTACCCTGCGGTCGCCGCTTAAACAATGAGCCGTACTGCACATGTGCGGAGCAAGCATGCTTTATGTAAACGGCTGAGTGGAGCGGATTGGATTGATAGAGAGGATTGTTCGGTCTGTGCAGGCGCTCCATAGTACGTAAGAAGCGCGTAGTGACGTACGCAGAGCGTGCGCTAAAAACAAACATGGCAAAGAAACAGAAAAACTGGACAGTGGAGGAAACAAACTTTTCAATAGAAACCCTGCGAGAGTTAAAAATTGTTGATGTAAATTATGGGTGTGTGATATAACGATATTAAATCGTTAAGGAATATAACGTGGGGATGATCTCATAAAGCAGAAAGATCGTCTGTGTGGGCGCAGAGACTTTGACGCGCACCTGACTAGCCAATCGTAACATATTACGCGCAGTGCATGGTAGGATCTTCTGCTTAGTTATGTAGCGTGAAGATATGTGGAAAGAGAAAAGGAGATAAAAGCTTGAAGATGTCTGAACAAAAATCTGTTCTAAAGCAGCTGTATTATTCACTCAGGTTATAGACATTGCAGTTAGATAACATTTGTTTTAAATTGTTGCACTTTAAAAGATAATGTTGATATTGTTGTTCATTACCTTTTATGTTTACATTTATTGCACATTTTTTATAAAAACTGCACTATTTAAATTAAAACCTGTTCAGAAAGTTTATTTGGCTTTAATTGTCTTTTTTTTTCTTTTAGTGTTTTACATGTTTTATATGTTAAACATAGGGAAATAATGGTCAAACATGCAAATTGGTCTAGAAAAATCAGTGCAAAAAAGAATCATGATAAAATCGGGATTGTGATTTTATTTGTAAAGAATCGTGATATGATATTTTTGCCATATCGCCCACCCCTAATGTAAATGCAACCACAACACAGTAAGCGTCCCCAACAAAACACAACATAGATCCATCTTTCTAGAGGTAAGCAGGAAGTGCACCTCTTCTTCTCTTACACATTTTGCAGGTAGTGGCAGAGTGACCTGCAAATGTAAAAACCCCAATACAATCGGATTTGGCTGGGGCCATGCAAATGGGGATTGAACGTCGATCTCTTTACTCAAAGTTCATGTATACAGATCGAATCAGATTCACTTAATCCGATCGATTTCAATCAGATTGAGGAAAACTACCCACGTTAATGGGGCCAGTGAAAAATCCCATATGGTTTTAGAGTGCTTGCAATTCAAGGATCCAGCACAACTCTTACTTTTGCAGTGGCCTGCAAAATTACATCATCCCTGCACCACTCTATGACAGTGCTGTGATAGAGCCTGACCCTTGACCATTGCTGCATCTGTCAGAACTCTGTCAATTCATTTAGCGTGAAACAGACCTCAAACATGATCTATTTTTATGATGATCATTTCCAAAATCTCCAATTCAAAATGTATCTCTTAAACTGTTGTGTGTTGGAATGGTTATTTTAGAATTGATCTCCCCTTACTCTAGAGTCATAAGAATACCTGAGTAAAGGATGTGCTTTTCCCACACAAATGTTTTGTCACACAAACAAACATAATGTATCATTTCCTCTATTTTATTTCCATTTTTAATGTTCTTCTTTGTTTATTGTGGAATCAATCATGCACAGTAATTAGGGGCATTTATTTTGCGTCTAGCTTGCAAAATACAAACTGCACAATTAACTCCCTGGCCTTTATATTTCGATGCAGGCTGTATTATCAATTATGTAATGATTCTATATATGAGCTAATGTACCTGTTTACCCAGAACACTGTGTTAGTCCTTCCACCCATCCATACACAGCTCTTCCCTTCAAGGTCAGTGCTGGAGCCTGTCCCAGTTGGTGTCAGGGCAGAGGCTTGGTGTACTCCTAACTGGTTGCATTGCTATTTTGTCAGCATTTGTCAAAATCTCTGAGTTTTGTGCCCACAAAGAAATAAGTCAGTTCCAGAAATGGGGTCCAAAGTGGCCACTATAGCCTGCATTGATGATAGTTTCTACCTCTTATCTGGTTCTTGTACAGTTAAAGAATTTTTGAGAAAATATCTATGACCCATGTCATAAGGAGTGTTCTTCTGAGAAACCATCCAGTTGAGTTTCTATACATTCAGACCAATTGTAAATGTTTTTCTTTATTTAATGTAGAACCAAGCCTGCACACTCAATAAATACATCTGTTTTGTGCAAAAGCTTGTTTCTTGAACTATTCTGGCCTCTATATTTATGTATGCTGTGTCCCATTAATGTAATGATTATATGCATGGGCTAATGTATCTGTTTTGCCCTTATATTTCCCAGAATGCTACATCAGTACATATGCTATGATTGTCTCCGTAATATGTTCACGAGATTACACAGCTGACAGTACTGTTGCATAAGAAGTGTTGTTAATCAGCACTTATTTCAGTGCTTTATTCATTAACTGGCCTATAGTGTTAATTAGGATCTAATTCACTTGCACTTGAAGGTGAGTTTGAATAAAAAGACACATTTCCTCATGCAGATTCATCCCTGATCATTCAGGACTAATAAACCTGTTGCAAGGGGCAACAATGTAAATGGAATCTACATAAGAAGCCGATTCAAACGTTTTTCAGAGACATATTGTTCAATTTCTATTCAATATGCTGTTGAGTCTTTTCTCCTGATTGTGATGTCATCTTCTCAGAGATCAATACTTTTCACATGTGCCTAAATGATGATCACCATAGTTCCTTGATTTAGTCAATTCAAAGGCTCTTTAGAAAGTCTAGGAGGCAAAATGAGGTCATCAATGATGACAGTAAAGCTGCATTTCAAACCCAATGTCGATCCGCAGAGAACAGATTAGGTAATTACCATACTTTTCAGCAATATAAGGCCATAAATTAAAATCTCCAACAACTTTTCAAGTGACAGCTCATCTAATCAGAGGGACAATCATGGAGAGGCTTTGCTGTTTACTGATTGCTCTAATCAAAAATGGCTTCTTCAAACACAGCTAATTGGTCAGTTTACTCACGGAACGGGGAGGCAAATGTAGAGGGGGCCACTGTCGTGATTTCAAGGACCCAAATATCTCCCATTTGCATTGAGTGCCACCAGAACACACTTGACTCCCACAAGTTATCAGCAAAGCAGACAATTATTCATCAGGCACAAATTGGAACATCAAAGTCAAATCAGAGAATTACTGTCAGGGAGACCCCCAAAGCAAAGGCTGAGAGAGGAAAGGTGGCCTTTGATTGACCGTAATGCCCTTTGCTAAATTAACCAGGTTTTTACTGTTGAGCTCTGAATGCCTGTGAGGGCTAAAAACTTTTAGCAGGTACTGTCACACAATTTAAACAAAGAGAAGGAGCAGGTACCAAGCTGTTTCTTTCTCTTTTTACATAACAAAACTGATAAATTGCAGTTGAGGATTAAATATCATGTTCAGTGACCAAAGGTGTGCTGACAGGTTTGATATAAGCTCCAGATGTTGACATGGCAGTGCACTTGGTTCATAGTTTGACTCCATTTTCTGTTTTCGTCAAGTTGATAGAAATTTTCCTAGTTCTTGAACAGTGGTTTTTAAAATGAGAAATCAAAACAGTGAAAACTGTTCTGCTCAGCCCAATTCTACCATTCAGGAAGCAAATACGCACTTGGACAAAATTATTGGATTCCCTTCCGTTCAAGAAGGAAAACCCACAATGTTCACTGAATTAACTTGAAACTGACAAAAGTAATAATACGTAAAATGACTTAAAAGTAACTAATGAAAATCAGACATTGCTTTTGAATTGTGGTTCCACAGAATTATTAAAAAAATGAAACTGGCCTGAACAAAAATGATGCAACCCCTAGAGAAGATTAAAATAACTTGACCATCGAGACATGTTAAACCAAGGTGTGTCCTGTAATTGGCATCACAGATAACTTTAAACTTGTAATTGCTCAGTCTGCCTATTTAAAAGCAGAAAAGAAGTCTCTGTGCTGTTTGGTATCATGATGTGTACCACACTGACACATAAACCACAAAAGCTATGGAGAGAGTTGTCTGAGGAGATTAGAAAGAAAATTATAGACATGCATGTTGAAGGTAAAGGCTAAAAGACCATCTCCAAGCAGTTTGATATTCCTGTAACTACAGTTGTACATATTATTCAGAAGTTTAAGATTCACAGGACTGTAGCCAACCTCCCTGGACGAGATTCAAGAGGCAAATTGATGACAAATTGTGGATAAAGGTAATACAAATGTTTGCCAAAGAACCCTGAACAACTTCAAAAGAGATTAGAGGTGAACTCCAAGGTCAAGGTACATCAGAGTCAGATCACGCCATCCATCACTGTTTGAGCCAAAGTGGACTTAATTAACACCACTGTTGATGGCAAATCATAAAAAAGAGAGAGAATTTGCCAAAATGCATACTGACAAGCCACAAAGCTTCTGGAAAGATGTCCTTTGGACAGATGAGACAACACTGGAGCTTTTTGACAAGTCACATCAGCTCTATGTTTACATATGCAAAAATGAAGCATACAAAGAAAAGAACACTGTACATGAACATGGAGCAGGCTCAGTTATGTTCTGGAGCTGCTTTGCTGCACCCGGCACAGGGTGTCTTGAATCTGTGCAGTGTACAATGAAATCTCAAGACTATCAAGGAATTCTGGAGTGAAATGTGCTGCCCGATGTCAGAAAGCTTGGTCTCAGCCCCAGGTCATGGGTCATCCAACAGGACACTGACCCAAAAAACACCTAAGAATGGCCAAGAGCAAAACATTAGATTATTCTGAAGTGGCCTTCTATGAGCCCTGATCTAAATCCTGTTAAACATTTGTGGAAGGAGCTGAGACATGCAGTCAGGAGAAGACACCCTTCAAACCTGAGACAGCTAGAGCAGTTTTCTCCAAGGAGTGGGCCAAAATACCCATGGACAGGTGCAGAGGTCTGATTAAGAGTTAGAGAAATTGCCTGATTGCAGTGACTGCCTCAAATGGTCATGCAACAAAATATGAGGTCAGGGTTACCATCATGTTTGTCTTTGCCACTTTAATTATTTTTATTTTTTAAATGATTCTGTTGAACCACAACACAAAAGCAATGTCTGATTTTCATTAGATAATTTTTAGTAATTTTTCATTATTACTTTGGTCAGTTTTAAGTTATTTCAGTAAACATTATAGATTTTTCTTTCTTCAACAGAGGGGTACCAAATATTTTGTCCATGTGTGTATATATATTGTACACAAAGATCTACTGACGGACAAATGGACCTTATTGTACAGAAAATAGCTGAAAATAGAGAGTTGCTCTTCAGTGTACAGTGGCAAAAGAACTAACTGAATTCAAATCATGTCGAAATGACCTCAGACGTCTCACTTGACTCCCATGTTAATGATTTTAAAGTCACATAAGTGTTTTCAATTTTCCTCCGACAATTACTTCATTTGAAAATTCATTTCTTTGTAACGTCATAATAGAAGTTATTAAATGTCTTTTCTGCTGTAAGAGCAGCTTGTTGACCTTGTTAGCTGTGTCCAGATAAAGAATGTTACTCATGCTGAGAAGCTATTTTGAGGGAAATCGAAATTATAACTTTAGACATTTGACACATGTAGTCAGACTCATGATAAAATTCAAAGTTACTGGTGAAGGTGTCTTTCAGTTTCTTTGCAGCGTCTGTGCTCATTATTTTTAGCTTTAAAACAGAGGACGTGGCTGTCAAGGTCATCAGGAGGTATTTTAAAATCAGTTAATGCATCCTAAAACTTCACCAGCTAAATGCTTAACGACCCAATCAGGGGAAAGAGGCGGGAACTGCAGACATGATGAGGGCAGGATGTGTCTGCATGTTTGAAAACAATGGTGGCATGTGATGTGATCTCTGTGGCAATATTTGCAGTTTCACCAGTAGTGGACTCAATTTCTTATTTAAAAGAGGACCAAGGAGCATCACTTAAACCTCTCTTACGGGAAACCATGTTTTTGCTCCTCTCCTGACTGGGGTTCACTGCTGGGAAACTGGCAGAGATGCAAAAATGGTTACTCAACAATACCTGGAGGAATATGCTCTCCTTACAAGTAACTGGGAGGACATGGTGGGGATTGTCCATCCATACTGCTTATAGCTTTCGGGTTGGTGGGGAGCTTGAGCCCATCCCTGCTGACATTGAGGGAGAGGTGGGGTATACCCTGAACCTGTCACCAGCCTATTGCAGGGCCACTTAGAATCAGATGACCATTCATGCTCACGTTTAAGGGCAATCTAAGAGTAACCAGTCAACCTACCTGCTAAGCATATTTTTGGTCAGGAAGCTGGAGTGCCTGGAGGAAATTCACACATTTACACTGGAAGAACATTCAAACTCCACCCAGAAAGCTACGTTAACACCGACTTCACAAACTGATATCCCGTCACCCACCCTTGTAGCGTCGCCTGTCCATAAATACATTTTAGTCACCAGCGTTGTGGCTTAAAGAGACTGTGAGGAGTTTTTTTAGAAGTAATTACAAAAAAGTCTCACTTTTAGATATATGCCTGATCGAAATACACACTTTAAGATGAGTTTTATAGCATCAAAATAGGTTATCTATAAATGCTATTCCTTAGCCTTCCGGTCGGGTCGGACAGAGCTGGACTGGCCTGGATACTCAACTACAGGAACAAGAAAATTAAAACTAGAGCAAATTTACATTATTTTATTATTTATATTACACGTCTAAGAGCACCAGGCTGTAAGTAGCGATATATAGCCAGCTACAACTACGATACTAAGTTTTCCAAAATTGCTTGTTGTCACACATCAAAAACTACCGCTACGTAGCTAGAAAGAGATACATTACCTCATCGCTTTGCATCCTGTAAGTTGTTGAAAAAAGAAGTTGTAAAGCAATGCAGAGTTCTGAGGAAGGTCCGAGTTGCATCACAACAAACACACGCTTTGGCTTCAGTCACGTCTTTGGTGCGTTCCAGTTGTAGTCAGAAGTAGGAACTTCCGGGTTCCGACTGCAACTGCAACTGGAACGGCCCCCAAAGTCGGAATTTCCTACTGGGAACTCGGTGAAACCTCGCCATCCCCGAGTTGACCATCGAAGATGGGTGCCCCCAGTGTGAACAGTTATTTAGCTCCTGTAATAATCAACTTATTTGCACTTCTGACTGGGGTGTGTTGCTCTAGATCAGCTGTATACATAGTATTGTCAGACTTATATTTACAAAGATGCTGCCATAGTGATAATCACATTCTTCATGTGGTATTTGTGAACAACAACACAGGGCGTGCTAACAGCAGCTAACAATAGCCTGGTAGATCAGCATGTTTTTTTCTGACTTCAACTGAGCGCCGATAAGTCGGAGATGATGTCACTTCCAGTTCGGAGGTTACTGTAACGCAGCATTACGACAGTCACTGCGTGTGCTCATGGGTAGCAGAGTCTTTATTTCTCTGGTAATAGATTCTCGTAATAGCACCTTTAATAATGTCACGTCCGCTCAAGTTTGATCACAATCAAATCACATCATATAATAGGATGTATTAGCTGACATTTTTCCAACTGTGTCCTTTTCACTCACTTACCAACCACAAAAACTGTAGCTGATGGCCACTTTGTAGTAAATAGCAATAAACAGTATTCTGATATTACTACCATAGTGATCATAAATATATGGGTAACCCTTCCTTTTACAGCCTGCCATATTACAAGGTGTTTGCTTGGTAGTTATAACATTGATTGTGAAGGAGGTAATAGTATGATATTACAGCTGAAAGACACTACTACAATTAAGTTCAGCTAGTACAATGTAGTTGTGACTGGATTATGATGATAGTAACTCAGATACTTGTGTGTAAATTAGCAGGTATTTAGTTGGTAATACAGTGGTCATTTGTTGTGGAAAAATGAAAAAAATATGAAAAATGAAAAATATCAGAAAAAATCCTTCACTGATAAAAAATATGTCTGACTAAAGATCATTCAGTTTTGACTGGATTCGATCGTAACACCTTAGAATTCATCACATAAATTCAATAAAACAAGGAAATAATTTCTTAGAAGCACCTCAGCATGCATGATTGACAATCACTGTGGTGCTCTATTCACAATGGTTTTATCCAATAGTTCCTGACAAATTCTACTTTTATTAAAGACCTAGACCAGACTATATTGATACAGTAGGTGGAAGGTTTTGTTCTTGGATGAGAGGTGGTTATTGGCTACTGCTCGCTAACATCTGGGTATATCCTGAAGCAGTTATGTTGCTAATTAATTGAAAATGTACTATTTGTTATATTTCTCTTTTTTCACTTCGATAACCTTAAAGCTGGGGTTGGCGATTTGATTTAGATACACTTTTTGTAATACTGGTTAAAATGGTCTTTATGACCCGATGGTAATCAACTCATAATGTGTTCTTAAAGCAGAGTGAAAAATATCCACTATCTACAGCAGGAGTAAAACAGGGAAAACCCCAACCAATAATCATGCCGGGACACCTGTTTTTAAACCAATCAAATCCCATCACCATTCTGCCTGCCTACTGCGCGTGCATTTTCCCGGCGTGCACAGACTCGGTGCGCGAGCCGAGCTCATACGTATCAGAGTCCGCGGGAGAATGCTAACCTTTCAAGTTTTGTCTTTGAAAATAAGGGAAGCCCGCCGTGAGCTGTCCCACAACCCCAACCAAGCTCCAGTATCCCTCTCATTTAAGACAGATTTACAAGAAATCTAAAATAAACTCTTTGTTTTTCTAAGTTTGTTCTGCTGCTCTAATCTCGCGATAGCTGCCACCCAGGCTACTGCAGGTGGACGTTTTTCGCAAGGCTTTTTCTTCTTCTTTGGTTTTACGGCGGTTGGCATCCATCATTTTGGAGCATTACTGCCCCCTTCATGCTAGAGACAGAGCTCAGTTTGGAGAGGCAGAGGAATGTTTTTATTATTATATATAGGCGGAGCCCTGAGGAGATGCTACTTTCAAATTCATGCTAGTTTTCCAAAATCGCCAACCCCAGCTTTAAGCAAAATAGAAAAAGCCTGATATTGTTCTCTGCCCTGGAAGCCTTAAATTACCAACAGCACCCCTGAGCATGAAGCAACTTTGTGCAGTGACTGCATGTCAACTTACATAAGTTTGGAAGAAGCTGTTCATATCTATATTATTTAAAATAAAACAATTTTTTTTTTTTTGTATGTATTTTTTGGGCATTTTGTGCCTTTATTGATAGGAGAGAGACAGTGGATAGGCTTGTGAAGGGGGGTGAGAGAGCAGGGGAAGACACTCTGCAGACTGGTCACAGGCGGGATTCGAACCCGGACCGGCAGAGGCAAGTACATGGGGTGCTAACCACTCCGCCAAACCAGCACCCCAAAATATAATTAATTTAAGAGGCATTGTTTATGTGCAAGAGCCTGTCGCCACAAACTACTTTGAGACTATTTGTGTACATTTATGGATAAATTAAATTGAAAGACTGTTTTCTGCAATATCTATCATGAGAGAGAAATGCTCATCCACCTGTCACTTATATTCATGAAGTTTCCTTCTCTATAGAGTTCACGTGCAGTAGCATATTGTTATCTAACATTGTTTCAGATGTGAATTCAAGGTAAATGTCATCAAAGCTTTTTCAACCTGACATGCAGTAAACATTAGCATTAACTGTATGCAACCTATTGTGTCGAGTTATTGCAATCTGTTTTTTCATGAGCTAAATGACAGCCAGACTTCTCTGTATTTGTCTTTGGGAGGTAATTTGTCCAAAGTAGAATAAGACACGTGGATAGTCCAGGGTTGGATTATGTGCACCAACAGCTCAACTATTTCTGACAGGGGAGTTTAAAGGTCCTATGTCCTAGTGTCTCTGAATGTTTACATCATGTCTTGAGCATCTATAAAGCAAGGATTTTATTCCTTATTCCTAAATTGAATAAAAAATGTAAAATTAAGTCAATACGGTCCACAGTACCAGTCTGTCATGGTAAAAAGGGAACGAAGCTCTCAATTTACCGGTCGATCTTCACCCCTATCCTCATATTCTCGATTATATTCTTGGCTGTTTTCAGCCCTAACAGTCCACAAGGGTTAGGCTGCTGCCCCCGCGACCCGACTACGGATAAGCGGGCGAAGACGGTACGGTCCACAGACTCTTCTTTTTAAAACAAGGCAAAGAAAATGTCATTTAACATCAACCAAGATGATAACTTTATGATAATGTGATTATACTGACATGAATCTCATATTATTCATGTACTTACTGGACCTGTCATCACTGCAGAGCTTCATCCGTTGAACTAGTTAAACCCAGTAGATCTGCATGCTTCCTCATCTGATACTGACTTCTATTCAGATTAGTTCATGGAGACTCAAAAGTATTCAGCACCATATTTTCTAAAGACAGAAAATCTGCATCGTCCTTCTTAGTACAAAGCATATAGCCATTGGAGACTATGAGTGAATTCACTAATGGATTAGATGATGAATATTTTATTCTTGTGTCACATCACTAGAGGTCATCTTGTAGAGGTCCTTATGGAAAGATTTTTAACAAGCAGCTGCACAATATCTCAGACGACTGGTGGAATGTGCCTTCATTGTTCATAGTGAGAGCTTCAAGGAATTACATGAAAAAAAAAATATCTTAAGCATAAGGAGATTGTTATAGGGAAGGGTGGAGGAATCTTTTAAATTCTACGATCAAGATCTCTACTAAGCTAACCTTGTGCATCTTTTATGCAGATATTTCACATATTTAACATTTAATCTTTTGAAATATTTGAATTAAGGCAGAATGAATAAAAACTCAATGTGATAACTAAATGTTGTGGTTATTATGGCTGTTTTTTCGCATAATTCCTCAAAATCAACACATCAGTATATAAATAACTCTATAGGAGCTTTAATATGTAAGATGCTGATAATGCATGCAGACTTTGTGTCTGAGGGGCTTGTTTAAAGAGATGTGTAGGTGTCTGTCTTTAATCTGGTGGACTTTTATTCTTATGCAGTGAATGAATAAAAAGAGAAACACGTGTTTGTCCTTGTAGAAGTCCTTTTATTAGGGGTATTATCCCTTTGCTGTGCTGAGCGAACATATATCAAAGCAGGGGTGAATAAATAGACGTACAACTTGGCCTTCTCTTCAGAGCATAGAGCTTCTGAAAAGGGGACTAACTGAATTGCATACATTGCTGTTGACGTGTCAATTTCTGCATTCAAAGAAGGTCAATTATTTCTCCAAATGTGTGCTGAACTAAGCAGAATGTAGCATGTAGTATACAGTGACTATAAAAAATGAACAAATCTTTCTGTGCAAACAAACATGTTAGCATTTTTCAATCAAGATGTTGATCCCATATGCTATCTATCTATCCATCAATCTGTCTGTCTGTCTATCATTCAGCTCAGTTCACATACTAAATTCCTGGATATGTTTCTGCTTTACAAAGGGTTAAAAATGATACATTACAGATTTTCCTATCCTACTGTCTTTTTTGTTTATTTGCTTGTGGACACACATTCTTCAAAAGGTAAACAGACACACCAGATTTCTAGTATATCAAAACACAATTGCAAATGTTTTGGATCACCAAAGATATTTCTGTAACATTGTACAATTATTTATTTATTTATTTTTGAACCAAGCAGCGGAACAAAAAAAAGAAGAAATTGTTTTATTATATGAACCTCTTTGGTCCAAATGTTCTCCTCGACAGTGCTATTGTCCAGTATTTTTTGTTTTCTATATTTATGCAATGAAAGGCTCTAATTCTCCATTCATGGTTAATTCTACAGTCAATAATGAAATCAGTCATTTCTGTAACTAAGACGTCTGGAGCAGGTGTCTTTATAGTTAGACACAGATACCTCTTACATTATCAAAACGCTTTGAGTTGAATTACAGCACACTAATAAACTATCTCATGCCAGAGCTCAGAGCAAACGCTAATATCTGTTACATACCTGCTCTACAGTACAGTATTATTTATCAAAGGAAATAGACTAACCTTTATCTGCAGAACAGCATGTGCGTGCATTCTCTGACAAATATTGATAGCACTCATGTTTTGATGTCGAGGGAAACAAATTCATGGGGCTAATTGTCAAAATACCTCTTCCAGCTCAAGCACTGCAAGACTTGAGGGCACTTGTTTGCCTCTTCTGCTCTGATGATTCAATAAATCCAAACAAGTTTGCATCCTCAGGAGTGATGCCACAATCATCCCTTTTACCACTGTGAGAGCGAGGGGATGTGTGATGCTCTCAGAGATACTACTGTCATCCGATAGTGCATTTCACCTTTGTCTCACACTCACAGCCTGTAATATTTGGGATGATCAAGGGTCAACATGTTTCATATTAAGTTTATATTGATATTAAATACACCTGATTTTGAAGAATTTTCAAAAAGAGAAAAAAAAGTACAAATACTGTTAGGTTGTAAACAAGCGGTAAAATGTTGATAATGTAGTCAGTGATGAGGTGTTTAAAAAGCACTGCAGTTTAACCAGAGTCCACATGACCCCAAAAGCCCCCTCAGCCCCCACATTAAAATGTCAATTTTAAAAGGACAGCTCAGTACGCACAAAAGCAAGCACAAGCAGATGCACACACATTTAGCACTACTGGCCCTCACTGAGTGTGCATAACTGTCCCCTACCAACATTATTTACCCAGTACTGCCAATGGAGCAGACATCCCCCAGAATCTGCCTCTGCAGCCTTCAAAGGAAAAAATAATTGTGGCTTGAAACAGCAGTGTGAATAGGGCTTATGATCACTTTAAGTTGGTTTTCAAGACTACAAGTGGGTTGCGTTGGTTTGTTCCGATTCAGTTGAAAAAAAATATGCATTTGCACATTTCCCTTGATTGATTGATTCATGTTCACACAGCAGTATTTTTGAAAGGGAAGAGTCCATGATGATCTGCACCTGTGCCATTCTGAGTTGCACAGGTTTTCAAAAGCTTGGGATTGAAACTTGGATGAGTCTGCAGTGGAAGCAATTTTAATCCCCCCGCCCTTCCATGGTTGTGCTGCTAGCCCCACCCCCTCCCTTACACACAACGCTGCTCTTAGCATTATGCCAGCGCAATGTGTTTGCAGGCTAAAAGATCCACAAACTACATGTACCTTCGTAAAATTCATTCATTCCAGTAGATCACAGGTCCACACAGAGAGATGAACAACCATTCACGCTCATACCTAAGGGTAATGTAGAGTCACCAATTCACCGACTGAGCATGTTTTTGGTCTGTGGGAGAAAGCCGGAGTGCTCGGAGAGAACTCTTGCATGCACGGGGAGAGCATGTAAACTTCACATCGAAAGGCCCTGTCTAACCCGGGAATTGAACCAGCGACCTTTTTGCTGTACTGCATGTGCACTACCTGCTGCGCCACTGAGCCACCCCCTTCGTAAATGTAACACAACAAAATTAACATCTCAAGGTCATATAGATAAAACAAGCACATACATGTAGAGGACTGTCCCTTAAAGGTGCTATGAGGAGAATCTATTACCGGCGACATTAAGACTCTGCTACCCATGAGCACGCGCAGCAACTGTCATAATGCTGCGTTACAGTAACCTCCGAACTGGGAGTGACATCCGCTCCGATTTATTGACGTTCCAGTTGAAGTCGGAAAAAAACATCCCGATCTACCAGGCTACCTGCGTTGTTGTTTACAAATATCACATGAAGAATGTGATTATCACTATGGCAGCATTTTTGTAAATATAAGTCTAACAATACTATGTATACAGCTGATCTAGAGCGACACACCCCAGTCA
Source organism: Scarus forsteni (assembly GCA_036419115.1). NCBI lineage: Eukaryota > Metazoa > Chordata > Actinopteri > Labriformes > Labridae > Scarus > Scarus forsteni. The sequence continues at coordinate 37,150,394 of JAZDUH010000451.1, forward strand.
GAAGTACAAATAAATTGATTATTACAGGAGCTAAATAACTGTTCACACTGGGGGCAGCCATCTTCGATTGTCAACTTGGGGGTGACGAGGTTTCACCAAGTTCCCAGTAGGAAATTCCGACTTCGGGGGACGTTCCAGTTGCAGGTCCTACTCGGAACTCGGAAATTCCTACTTCCGACTACAACTGGAACGCACCAAGACATAACCCAAGCCAAAGCGTGCGTTTGTTGTGATGCTCATGAATGCAGCTCGGACCTTCCTCAGAACTCTGCATTGCTTTACAACTTCTTTTATCAACAACTTACAGGATGCAAAGTGACGAGGTAATGTATCCCTTTCTAGTTACGTAGCGGTAGTTTTTGGCAATTTCTGGAAAACTTATTATCGTAGTTATAGCCGGCTATATACTACTATACTATATACTACTACGCTACTTACAGCCCGGTGCTCAAAGACGTGTAATATAAATAATAAAATAATATAAATTTGCTCTAGTTTTAATTGTCTTGTTCCCGTAGTTGAGGATCCAGGCCAGTCCAGCCCTGTACGACCCGACTGGAAGGCTAAGGAATAGCATTCATAGATAACCTATTTTGATGCTATAAAACTCATCTTAATCTGTGTATTTCGATCAGGCATATATCTAAAAGTGAGACTTTTTTGTAATTACTTAGAAACTCCTCACAGTCTGTTTAAGCCACAACGCTGGTGACTAAAATGTACTAAAATTTAGCCGATTTTTTGTAATAATGCCCAAGTTATGCAGAGTGTGACAGTTTATCTGGTATGAGTGCTGTCTGCTGTTTTCATCATTATAGTTGTTAAAAGCAATTGTCTATGAAGCTGAAAACTTCAACAAAAAATGGTTATAGAGCTGTCTATACAACAATGCCACCAATGATGATGAACCTGATATCTTTACAGTGACACTTAGCTCACAACAAGGACATAAACTCAGCTTTAAAACACATTGGCCATAACTCTACATATCCAAGTAAAATAAGCTGTAACTCTTTGTCAATCATTCAAGTAATTGTCTAATGATAGTTATAATACTGTAAATAATTACAAGCATGCATTACTTCTATTATTGATGCAGCCATAAACATCTGCATTTTTGCTTGAGGAAGTGTTTTTGGTGACTGTAATGGTGATTTTTTTTCATAGATTGTAACATCTACACCACTGTCTTTGGTCAAACGTTTACCATTCTATTAGAATGTTAAACTGCATTTTTGTATCACCCCCATTTATTCAAACAGCCTTACTGCCACCAGTGGTGTAATTAAAGTGATGATCAAGCTCTGTAAACTCCTTTTGCTTTTATCACATAAGTTTAAGCTAACTTTTTGCATCCACAGTTTTTTTAGTAGTAATTAATATAAAATTAATTAATAGATGGAATTAAAAAAAAAAACTTGTCATTTTTATTATGCTGGTAGTCATTGTGACTCGCTTGCATTAATGATTTAACGCAACTGTTTGGGCCTGTTTAAAGTGTGCATGCATTCACTGCTTTGCTGTCACAAGAACGAAGTCTTACTGTTACTCACAGGGCATAGATTTCCGAATTGGTTCTGCCTAATAGAAATGAACCCTGTTAAAGAGAGATCCAGACCTTGGTTGCCTAAAAGGAAACTAGCAGGCAGTCGGGGTCTGTTGATTCAGCTTAAGCATTAGCATTTTTCCTCCACGCTAATGGCTGACCCCAGATTTCCCCTGTGAGGACTGGCTAGCATGCCAACTCCATGATAACAGCTGGTGTTAATGATGGAGAGCCCCAGCAATCCCCCTGCTGTGTCTTGGGCTAATCTGCTTTGATCACCTTTGCTAACATCTCTATTATCAACAGATATCAGGCATCAGCAAGGAATTACATTAATGCCACTTCCTGTGACCCAGGTGTACAGAGAGCAGACATGTGTGCACATAACTTTGTTAACGTGTACTCCACAGGGGAAAGGGAACATGGAGAAGGCTGTGAGGGTGATGATTTGTAAATGTGATTACATTCAGTCTGACAATTGTCTTCATTTCAGACACATGCTTGGGGCATGGGAAAGTCACTCAGCAAGAGATCACCACAGGTTCCTGCAAAGGTTGGAAGATAAGACAGTGCATCAACTCCCTTAGATCATTTAGTATTATTTGTGCATTCGGGGAAAGATGCAGAGCAGGAAATCTGTGGATGTGTGGCAGAGAGGCACAGACACGTCTCTAGTGGCTGTGGGAGAGCGCACCATGAATAAATTTAGCGCTGTCCCCAGGAGATTGCCTTCAATCACGAAGCATAAGGTGTCAATGCTGCGCCCTGTGCGCATGGAGCACCAAATTACCTTCCACCAGATTGCTGAGCTCAGTCTAATAGGAATGCAGGGACGGACTGTTGAGGATGGACTGCTAATTAATCGGGCCAGAGGCGGAGCTCATGTTCTGGCGGGGTGCTGACGACTGGTCAAGATGAGGGAAGGGACATGTGTCCCATGTCCCTAAAAGCACCTCACAGGTTTCAAAATGGACTAAGACATACTAATCAGTGATGAAATGTAGGGATGTCCCGATCCGATATTGATATCGGATATCGGTCAAAAAAACAAATATCGGACTATATCAGCCTGCATCATAAATCTCCGATATCAGCACTCCGATACAAGCAGTTCATTCTAATATATTTATTTTTTATTTTATTCAGTTGTAGAATATGCTTATGTTTAAGTTCAACACAGTGGTTATTTTGCAATTGGTGAAATATGTTTTTGTTTGATTTATTGAGGTCACTTTTCAGGGTCTTCTAATATTTTTTATTCATGTTGTTTTAATTGTAGTATATTCTTATGTTTAAGGTTAAAATTTATTTAACCTATTGGTTAATAACAAATGGGCCAGTTTTTCTCATACCTACTATTGCTGACTACTGTTCTCTGTTTGAGTAATCTGACCTGATCAAGCCTTTTCTTACAGTCCATACTACAAAATAGGTAGTAAAAGTCTGTATGATTCCTGCCGATATCGTATCGGATTGATATCAGTATCGGCCAATACTCAAGGCTGCAATATCGGTATCGTATCGGAGGTGAAATAGTTGTATCAGGACACCCCTAATGAAATGCATTTGGCTTTTAGAAGTTTAACTGTGATGTGACTTGTAGCAAAATACTGGAGTGTGCAAGTATTTATGCCTCTGATCTGTTAGAAGTATTATGTTTTTATGGTTGTCCTTCACAGGTCCAATCTTGTTGACGTATCATTTAAGAAAGTCTTCAAGGGACTTCCTGTAAACTTTGGATAGATGTCCTGCAGGACTTATGGATGCTAGGATTCAGTTTTGGAGGTTATGGACCACACATCTGGAGTGTGATGCCTTGTGCTCATCCTGCTTTCTAATGAAAACTTAAAGGAATTGTCATTAAACCTCACACAAATGCCTGTTACCAGTCCAGGATAAAAATAATAGATATTAAACATGACTGGTAAAAGTTCGAATGCCAATCAGATAACGTATTATAAAGCCAACTAGAACGAACGTGGTGTTTTTATGCCTCCAAAAGAGTTGCATTGCCAAAGAGTGAAAGAACAGCTGTGGGTCACTTGGCCTCCAACCTCATGCCGCCCAAATGTAATCAGTTCATTGCCAAATCAGAGAAAATATTTGACACATCAGAATCAGAATCAGACTTCATTGTCACTGCACATGTCACAAGCACAGGGCAACAAAATAGTTCTTGACATGTTAAGTTCACGATCAAAGATCATGAGACCTAAGAACATTTGATCGTGGCCCTCTATTATCTTTTTAAAATTTTGATCTTGATTCAATGTGGACATTGTGCAACATGGAAAAGATGTTTTTGAGGTGTTGCATTCACAAGTAGGAACGTTATGCTGATAACCTTTGACAAATGACCTCAAATACCTAACCAGGATTGTATTTTCCTGCAGGAGGACTAGAGATGAAACCTTGCAGTGGTCATGTTCACTTGAAGCCTGTTGGATCAACCTGATTTAAGATCTGTAATCAAGCAGACAATTGTGCTTGGCCTGAAGCGACATGACCCAATCAGTATCCTGTAAAGCAGTAAGAGGTGGGAGCAATGAGCATGATGACATACTACTCGTAAAGAGATTAGCATTATGGCTAACTGCAAGAGTCACTGTTTTATCAGGTCTAGACCACATTTTTTCATCAAATAAAAAAAAACAAAACAAAACAATGAACGCTTTTTTTTCTAGAACAGATATTTTTGCTCCAGCTGTGACATATTTTGGTGAGAGTTTGCCTCACATAGGCCTGTTACAATAACACATTCTGCCGATAAACGATATTATTGTCAATGTTATTTTAAATTTTTTTTAAAATTTTCCTTTATGTAATTATAATATATGTCATAATAAAGTGAGAACACCATATCAAAAGCAACAAACTTTAATTTCTTAAGAGTACTTAGCCTTAATTGGAAGGTCAAGATCTTTTAAATAAAATAAATTAAACAATATAATAATATAACAAACAAAAAAAGAGAAAAAAAACAATGAAAATGAAATGGACTCTCTTTTAGGAAAAATTGCATGTAAATAAAAATAATTATACTAATTAAAAACAATAAAAACAGACCCTGTCTCTCTAAAGAAAAAAAACCCTCCAATAAAAACACACACAACAATAAAAACAAACAAAAGGGAGTTTATATAAGTCCCAAATTGTTTGTGACATGTACTTTCTCCCAGTCAATTCGTACTGTCTGTCAAACGTTTTTAAAATTGCTGGCTTACAACAGTACTGAATGGTTGCATTTCTTTTGCAATGTAGCAAACGGCACTGTTTGTGAGCGCCCTTCATTTTTTGCTGCTTTATTTGTATTTACTTTGCCGACCAAATGCCTCAGTAAGCGCTGACTGTCAGGACGAGGCTCTGCTGCACCTCCCCTTCTTCTTCTTCGTCGCCACTACTTTCAAACAAATCGGTGTTCATGAGCTCACACCTTGTTAATTCTGTTTAAAACCAAAATATTCCCACACTGGGGCTGTGGCAGCCGGCTTAAGAACCGTAGCTTTCGTGCCATCATTCATATTAGTTTGTTTCCTCGTTACTCCTCATGATGCTCACTTTAGCTCTCTCCGTGTGTACATGCGAGGGGCCCCACCTGCCCCACAAAGATTGCATGGAGGACAGATGCTCACTCCGCTATAAATCCGCTAAATCTGCTATAGAACCGATGCACCCCAGTGTTAAGAAAGATGGACAGAGTGAGCTATCTTCTCATTCAGCCTCTTTGGTAGAAAGAGAGGAGGAAAACACATGCATCCGGCAAACTTAACAAGGACATTTTTATTTATCGTGCGGTTAACTGATTTATTGATTATTGTGACAGGCCTAGCCTCACATTTTTAACTTTACACTGTGGCAGTAGCATCCGCCTAAAACGTGCTGCTACAGACCAAACACAATTGTCTGCTTGATTACAGACCTTAAATCAAGCTGATCCAACTGCACTGCAAGTTTTCTATCTCTGGTCTTCTTGCAGGAAAAGACAATCCTGGTTAGATATTTGAGGTTATATGTCGAACACCTCAAAAACATGTTCCATCTTGTTCTTTAAATGTTGCACAAATGTCCACATTTTAACAGGAACAAACTTTGAAAAATATATTTGAGAGCCACGATCAAATGCCCTGAAGCCTCATGATGATGATTGTGAACGTAATATGTCAAGATTTTTATGATGAATATCTGTCAGATGTTTTCTCTGATTTGGCAATGAACTGATTACATTTGGGAGGCATGAGGCTGGAGGCCAAGTGACCCACAACTGTTGTTTCACTCATTGACAATGCATCCCTTTTGAAGGCATAAAAACACGACGTGGTAGCTCTAGTTGGCTATGTAATTGACATAATTTATAATATAATACCTTTGTTGTGCTGTGCAAAACCCTGAAGCTGCAGTAATGCATAATCCATGATCGCCACAGGGTTTGTGGAAAAACACCTTAAATGTCCCCAGTGAATCCTATAGTGTGTGAACCATAACAGTAAAGGCCATATCCAGTATTCTGCACAAGCTGAAATATTAACATCTCCATTTACATACAAATGTCCATGTATCTAAAAAGCAAAACTCTTTACAAAACCATTTTTCTATTTTGAATAATAGGCGGGTTTCTGAGATCCATCTGATTGACTAAACAAAGACATGACTAGTGCATTAAAGCAATTGTTTACGGTCACTATGTATAATTTTGCAGTAAATGGTTATTAACTGATACAGAACCCATGGATTTTATAATAGCTGGTAATCATTGTACCTCAGGATGTGTTTTCACCCTCATACACAGGGTTAAAGAATTAGAGTGTAGTCAATTACATTTAGCAGGTCACAGAAATTGATTTACTGCCTAAGGAATGTTTTTTTTTCCTGCTGGGCTCCGGCTCAGTGGTGGCATTCTGCTCACATAATCAAGGATGAGCGCTGCCTGTCTACCCAATCTACTACTTGGTCCCACAGGGAAAGATGACTTGCATCAGGAAAACCTGCATGAATACTAATTTGCCTACTTGGCTTTAACAGCTTTTGCAAGCCAATCTCATAGGAATTTGTAGAATATGATGCCTTTCCATCTTTCCATATTAATTACCACAACTGAAAATGGGGACAGCAAGAGACGGGGGGACGGAGAAATCGAGTGACAGAGGAAGAGCGAGAGGGAGGATCATGGGAATAGCTCTAAGCAGGGACTCTCTGCTCTCCTTCCTAAATGCGGTTAATTATAATGTGATTTGAAGCATCTCAAGCAGGAATCTGCCAATCTACATTTGGGGCTCTCTGACCACAGCTCCAGTTTAGATCTCTTCATTATGGCTGAGCAAAGACGATCCTTCTCATCCTCTCTGACTTAAAATCATAGAAATGGACATGAGGCAGGGGTACAACCAGGGCACACTGGTCATGTTCACTTGAAGCCTGTTGGAGCAAAATTTTTATGTTCCCTTTTCTTATTTTTTTTCATCAGCCAAAGACATGACCATGAAAGATGAATATATTCTTCATTCCAGTGCTTTGGAATTCATGGGTTTATTTTTCTTAAACCATCTGTGTTTCTTCTCAGTGAGTTGACAAAGTAGCTGTTGTAACAATTGTATTGTTATTAGGGTTTTGTTTCTAGTCTGACATGTTAGTGTGGGACACTAGTTCAGAGTTGACTAGAGTAATGTGTTTTGTGGCTGTTATTTCTAATAAACTAGTAAATGTAAGAAGCTGGAAGCAGAATAAAGCAGCTGTTAAATTTCCCATTGAGGAAACATTTAACTGTTAGTATAAGCTTTGTTTGTTTTGCCAACACATGTGAATAAAGCTTGAGCCTGATGACAAATTATGACATTTCAGCTTTAAGGAGATTATTAAGGGTTCAGGATTTGTGAAGGGGGTTTGTTTAGGGAACAGGGCTTTTGCCTGAACATCAGTCACAATGACAGGTATCAGCTCTGCAGCCTGTACAGAAAGAACTGGTCTGGAAACTAAGGCTACTGACCATTTGCATGTGACATTAGACTCAGTTCCACTTCAGCTGAGCATCAAGAACGATGCCATCCAGCATTTAACTCAATGTACTTTCATGACGAATAAGTTAAAATATTCCTATGGTAAAATCCAATGTACATATCCAACCATAATTATCCACTATTGTTTAATGGAGCAGTTATATATATATTTATATATATATATATATATATATATATATATATATATATATATATGCATATAGATAGATATATATATATATATATATATATATATATATATATATATATATATATAGATATAGATATATATATATAGATATGTATATATATATATATGTATATAGATAGATAGATAGATATATAGATATATATATATATATGTATATAGATAGATATAGATATATGTATATACACAAGTCATTTTATGAAGCTTAAACTATCATATGCGATGGAAGCAGTGGGCGAACGATAATGTAAGCACTCATTAAGTAAACTTATTCAAATCAACATGGCGGAGTCTTTATCCAATTAACAACTGAAATACCAAAAACCTGCCTTTAAGATAAACTTTCAGTCAGCCCTATTTGTTTGTCTTTTGAGTTTGAAAAACATTAACTTGGGTCTGTACAAGTATAAATGTTCATTACAGCAAGGAAGATCTGCATTACCAGAGCCACAGGCTTCAGACTTAGAAACATTAGCCGCTGATGCCCTCTGATCCTGGAACATCCTAAAATGTTCTTATGAAGTGCTTATACAAGTCTCTTTGTGTATCCAAAATAAACAGTGGTTATATTACTGGAAAGTTGCAAAATTATCTTGCTAGTCTGTGATTTCTGTCTCTTTTAAGCCTTCTATAAACAACTGATCCACATGCTGTCCAACTGCTGTGCAGTGGCTATTTGAGTCTAGTTCATGCTCATTTTTCTGTTTTGGATTTTCTTAAGGCAACTAGACTCATCTGACAGCTTCAGTGACATGTTTGTTCAGGATGTGAGATAATCTCTGTTACTTTGTGGCTCAGAAATGCATCTTTTCAGTATTTAAAGGAGACACATCATGCTGATGCATGATTTAATACTTACATATAATATAATAAATTTGAAAACAAGACCTTACACCCCCTTAATTTTCAAAAAATGAGATATTGTATTTTTTCTGATATCCTAGAACGAGATTTGATGCCTCTGAAAATAGGTCATTGCGAGATGTCTGCGAGATTTAAATCGTCGTGACGACGTGAGGTACCTTTCTTTTTATTGGTGTAATCTGATAAAACACTTCCTCCTCTGTGATGTCCGTTAGCCACAAAACCGTCACCGAGGAACACATTCACCAGCAGCAGTATATAGATCCCTAGCTCACATGCACTCATTACCAGCTCTGGCCTGTAGGGGGACTCAATACGCGGTCGCTGCATTGAGCCTGCCGGAAAATACAGTAGAAGAAGAAGGACAGGGTAGCTCTACCCCCGATAGAACTGACCAATCAGAGCACAAAGGGCTGTGACGTTGCAAGGTAACTGTAGGTCATCCTGAGATCCTCGAGTTTCAACAAGAGCTTGATAATGGCCTAAAATGAGGATTTTGAGAACACTATTGTGGGGCAATGAAGGAACTAAATGACTTGTACTGAGGGCAGAAATGCTTTACAGGCATCCTAGTCTGGCATAGTGAAAAGGAGATACAAGCATGATATGTCTCCTTTAATGGCTGAAATTCACTGTAGTCTATTGGCCACAGTGCTACTTTGCTGTTCTCAGAGGTGAGAGATGTCATATTAGCCACCTGTCTGCAGATAAGCAGATTAATGCTGCGAATGGAGCCACCAACTCCACAAAATTCAAAGAATTTTTAGTGAAAACAAGTCACAAAAATAGAACAGGTGGCTGTATGGATGTGTAATGTGACAGCCACATACTTTTATTATGTCTTAAAAAATGCAGATTTTGAGACCGCTTTAAAAGCCGCCATTGTTTTCAAGCATGCAGTAACTTCCTGTTGTCATCATGTCTGCAGCTCCTGCCTCTCTTTCCTGATTGGGCTGTGCAGCATATAGCCATGTGAAGTCGTTCAACAATGAAGGTTGGCAAGATGGATATGCAGAATTTCAGAATCAGGCAGGTCCGTCTGCTCTGCAAGTCTAGGCTGACCCCATTCTGGTTGTTCTGGTTAACTGGGCTGGGAGGACTGGCATGCTTCATCAGCAGGAGCAGATGAATCACAATGGGGTTGTCTTCATTCTTGTGCTTACATCTCATTTGCTGATGGCACAATTATACATATATATATATATATATATATATATATATATATATATATATATATATATATATATATATATATATATATATATATATATATATATATATATATATATATATATATATTATAGACCACCCTTGTTTTCTTCAATTTCTTGTTAATTTTAATGCCTGGCTCAACTAAAGGTACATTTGTTTGGACAATAATAATGATAACAACAAAAAATAGCTCATGAGAGTTTAATTTAAGAACTAAGAACTATTCATTTTCCATGGTTTTCTTGATAATAACCAAAATTACTTAAATTCTTACATCAATAGCTATGGCATTGTACCGCCAAAACACTACTTTTAAGCATTCCATGTTTTCTTTTCTGTTTGCTTTAAACACATGATACACACAAGAGTTAATACTTGATTGCATAACCATTGTTTTTGATGACTGCAGCCATGCGTCTTGGCATGCTCTCCACCAGCTTCTGACATTGTTCTGCTGTCACAGCAGCCCATTCCTGTTGGACAAATTCAAACAAATTTTCTTTGTTTTTGGGCTTGTGGTTCTCCATTTTGAGTTTGATGATTTTCCACAGGTTTTCAATTGGATTAAGATCTGGTGATTGAGCAGGCCAAGGCATGGTGCGAATGTTGTGGTTCTCCATCCAGGCTTTAACTGACCTTGCCGTGTGGCAAGGGGCATTGTCTTGTTGGAAAATCCAGTCATTCGAGGCAGGAAAGAGTTTTCCAGCTGATGGAAGAAGACTGTTTTCAAGGGTAGTCCTGTACATGACCTGGTTCATTCGGCCTTCACACAATTGCATTTGCCCTGTTCCACTCAGACTGAAACAACCCCAGATCATGACTGATCCACCCCATGTTTTACTGTAGGGGCAAGACAGTCTGGGTTGTAAGCTTCTCCAGGCTTCCTCCTAACCAGTAAGTTGGCTGGAGTGGGCATCAATTCAAAATTGGATTCATCACTGAAGAGAACCTTAGCCCAATCATCAACAGTCCAATCCTTGTGGTCTCGAGCAGAGTAACCGGGCCTTCCTCTGCCTTTCATTGATGAAGGGCTTCTTGCGTGCTCTGTGTGACTTCAAACCAGCTTCAACAAGTCGGTTTCGAACTGTCCTTGCTGAACAAGTCACATTTCTCGACAGTGCCCACTCATTTTTAAGGTCCCTGGAGGTCTGACGACGATTCCTGACGCAGGAGGGGATGAGTGCACGGTCATCTCGTGGGGTAGAAAGACGTTTCCTGCCACGGCCAGGTAGCAATTTGGTAGTGCCATGTTCAGCTTGTTTTTTTTGTTGTTGTAATGAACGGCTGTCTTGGAGATCTTCAGTTTTTTCGTTACCTGTCTCTCACTTATGCCAATTTCCAGCAGTGCCAAGATGGCTGCCTTTGTGGCTTCACATAATTCTTTCGTTTTAGGCATTATGTGAGAGCTGACAACTTCTGAGTTGTGCTACGGCTTGAATGTAAGCAGGAAACCACTCTAGGCCTTTGCATGTGCAGTGCTGCTTGTGACATGAAATGGCCTCTTATATACCCTGGGAATCAATTAAGCTTAAGAATGTCAAATAGGACATAAAGTATTATGTGACCAGCTGCATTTTTTGTTGTGTTCATTGTATTATACGTTTAGTGGTACCAGATATTAGAGTGAACAAGAAATTGAAGAAAACAAGGGTGGTCTAATAATTTTTTCCATGACTGTATATATATATTACCCTGGACACAGACACTCTTCTGCCTCATTTAAGTGGTCTGGTTTGGCACAGTGCTGTGCCAGCTCTACCTTCACTTGAAAATGGGAATGCAGGAAGGGGAGGGCTACGTAAATGCATGACATCACAGCAGCGCGACACAGTGAAGTGATCTGACGTAGTGTGTGATGGTAAACAAAAAACAACAATACACTCCAGCACCCCAGTACTCTGTGAAGTATTTAGAAGGACACTAAAAAGTGTGACTACATGGGTCAATTATTTTGGCACCTTTTCTCCTTAATTGACAGTGGAAACAGTCATTGCATGCCTTATGAGCTGAACTGAACCATATTGCTTGATGGAAACACAGCTTTTGTAACCCTCCCCCCTGGCAATAGGCTGCAGTCTATCCAGACTGAGACCTCTCCCCACAAAAGAACCACTATCTAAACATGAATGTTCAAGTTAGATTTTATACCACTGCACTTACTGAATAATATTTATATTTATATGACAGTGTTATTTACATCGACATTACATCAGTCACTGCACATCTGTACAGTTATTTTGCTGTTTTTTATGTATATACCTTTGTGTTTTTTGTTATATATGTGTGTATATATATATGGAGAGAGAGACAGAGAGAGAGAGAGAGAGAGAGAGAGAGAGAGAAAGAAAGATAGACATAGATAGATATTTGAATCTTCTCAATTCATTTTGAACCATTTTGTCGATATTTTCATGCTGTATTTTATTCCATTTGACAGTTTTATTTGTATTTCTACTATATGTTGATCAGCCTATGCACCATTTTACTAAGCCAGATTGACTGGTGTGTTTTAATTCAGTTATAAAGAAATACACACTAAGCTAAATAAAGTTGAATACTGGAGTAATGGTATGCCATCAAAAAATCATTGACATATATGTTAGGAAACCATTAATAGAGTATTCAGCTGCATTTCATGGCTAAAATAGCATATCAGTCCTTTCATATAGTCCAGTGAAATCCTCCATAAAGCATCCCTGTAATAAGGGTTTAAGGTGTCCATGCTGAACAGATCTCTCTCTTGGTTCTTTGTGTCGCTGAATCTCACCTGGTCTTTGGAGTGGGGGCAGAGGGGAGCAAACCTTGCTGCCCCGATTATGGAGGGACAGCCTTCGTCTGTAACCCACTCTCATTCAGAGACATCATTCATGTGCAAATTATCCTTGGACCCATTGTTCACCCGCTGCGCTCTCAGCTACTTGCTGAATCAAGTGATAAATGTAAGGGCAGGGCAGTAGATATGTTTCATATGGTTAAAAGTAAGATTTATCAAGCACATGTTTTCCAAATAAGTTGAAATATCCTCATCCTAATGGCCAGTATAATATCAATCTTAAATTCTAGAGAAATGGTATATTTTCTTTTGTTTAAGAAGGATAAAGTAAGTTTTAAGCATTTTCAGTCCTTGATACTATAATCCACTTCTGTGGGGTGCTAACATTTTGATGAAAAGAACAGTAGTGGCATCAGAATAGTTCAACAAGGTATTGCTTGCATGCTGCTTAAACTTTCTTTTAGCTAAACTTAACAATTAAATCCTGTGCTTTAGCAACCCCTGAACCAAATGCACACAGTTCATGGACTAGATGGTCTGTTTTAGTGGTGATTAACTTGATTAACAATGAAATGTTTTACTCACTTGCTATTGGTTGTCCAAAATTATATTAATGAGTCAGATTATTTTAAAATACTTACTACAATTTTACTTACTACTTTTTGCAAAGAAAAAAAAGCATTACAAATTAATACCCCCCCCCCCTTTGCTTGACATATTTTGGTACCATACAATCAATCTGCTCAACCAGGGGATGTCAAAGTGTGAAAAGAGAAAGCCCCCCCTGTAGGTAGAGAAGTTTGTAGTGTTGATATTTGTTTTTCATTTCATCAAGAAATTCAGTCAAAATCTAATAAAATGCTTCTAAAGCTGTTAGCATATATGCTAGTCTCTGCACACGCAGTAAATTCATGCTGTTGTCTCTCGTAGCTCCCATCTCATCCTGCTCCAAAGGACTTTGACTGGGCTGCTTACATTTGTTGTAGATTGGAGCTTGACAATTTGGACCCATTTAATTACAGACAATGACTCTGGCAGGTCCAGCTGCACTGTAGGGTTAGCAATACCTACGACCCTGAACCATGCATAGCCTTTTTACATTGTTCACAAACAAAGTCAGCAATTTTATGCCAACAAATAAAGTTTGTAAATCCTGCAAACAATCCCTAAAGGTGCTTACACACCGCGCGCTACTTGTACTACCTCGGCGATCACTCTCCATGCAAAGTCAATGTACAGCCGCGATGGGGCGGGGCTAACCCTCCCGCGATGCGACAGCCACTTTTCACACTACCACATAGCTTGTCGCGTGATGTCAAAGTTAAATTAAAGTTGATCTTTTCAGGCGATGTGGTGTGTGGCTGTGCGGCAATGGCCAATCAGTGGTGTGTGTGTGTGTGATGGTGCCCGTGACAGACAGTTTTTTTATCCGGACCACAGAGGAACAATTTATGTCCGTGTGGGAAACATTAGTCAGTGAGGACATTAGTTCCGCCTAGACAGACCACAGAGAACTCACAGATAATACTGCTGCAGGGCATCAGCTGCAGTGTTTGATAAGTGAGTGAAAAGGATAAAGTTGGAATAATGTCTGCTTACACATCTTATTATATGATGTATGATATGATCGCGATGAAACTCGAGCAGATGTGACGTTACTGAGCGACAGCTGACAGCAACAGGGACCAAAATGAGGTATTTATGGATGCGCAACAATATGTTAGAGGAAGACGCGTTTTTGGTAGCTTGGTCGCTTGTGGTGTGAACGCAGCATAAGAGTTCCACCGTTTCTTAGGACTAAAGTAATGTTACTTTCTGAAGTTGAAAGCACATATTGTACATTCTTGTCAACAGGAGACGAAGTGGATGCAAATGCATTGCTGAAATTCATGTTGTAGATGTTTAGCAGCACACATGGAACATGAGCCTTTGAGACACTGCATGATTAAGCTTTGCAAACTGATTCACTGAATGTTTTTTGTTTTAACATTCAAGGACAAAATCACTAATCCGAGCCAAAGTAAACACTTTCCCAACAACTCTGTTGATTAGTGGAAAAGATTGTTTAACTCTATATAATAGAGCCGATCTCTTTGAAAAAGCCCAGGCTTGTGTAATCAAAAGCACAGTCTTTTGTCTCTTTAACACACATACCAAAGACGCTGCCGAGGAGGCCACATCAGACTGAATGAATATTTAATTGAGGCCTATTGAGGCAGAAGATCAAAATGACCTTGCTCTAAATGATTATTCACTGATAAAAATAAAAGTAGGCTAGTGGAGAATAGAAAGCGCACACTCGAGAGCCTCCGTTTGTCCAGCGTGCAGGAATATATTACACAAACATCTGAGAGCAGAATCACAGCATGAGGATGAATGTGTTTAACTTTACCACTCACTTTTATGAACTCAAAACCAACCACTTTAACAGTCAGCTTTTAAATCGTATTGGTACAACATTAAAATGACACCACTGCCATACATACAGCCTTTCTATATGATATGTAAGAAATCTATTAATGTGGAGAAACAAATCCAATTGCTCTCTCGAGGATCTCAATTGCTTTCAAAGGGATATATAAGACTCAAATGCGAAACACCATTAAATGGAGAGTGACCCTTTCTTATTTAAAGCTTTGCGGACAAAAAGCAGGTCAGTCTGACTTGTGAGGGAGCAAGACCCTCCTCTCAACTTTCTAGGCACTCATGGGAGCAGCTGGTGAGAAAAAAAAGACTGAATTGTTGTGGGCTTAACATGAAAAGCTTTGAGTTTAGTCCTTACCACATGTGATAGAATACCAGACTGATGTAGAGTTCATACTAAATGTAATGGCTGCTTTCACAATCCAACATATAAAGGGTTAGGTAGTTTTTTTCAAAGAGGGGTTGCTCAAGGCCAATGGCACTAGTAAATATGATTGCCAATAAAGTAACTTGTACATAGCCATACAAGGGGCCACCAAAAGCCACATAATTATCCCACTAATAGGTTAAAACTGCTCAAAAAACTACTTCAGCTCAATGATATGCTACTGGTAGATGATTCACAGCATTTTACTTTTCCTCAACAAAGCCCCTGTGTTTAGAACTTGATTTTGTTGTGACACAGGCACTATGAACCCCTCCGTCATTAGCTGGTCAGGTAGTCAGAGGAAACAATGAACACTAACTTCCCTAAAATTGAACAAAAAATGTGTAACCCCAGTAACGGCAATAAGGGTACAAAATGCTATCTTAGAAAGAAGAATTCCATTTCTATTAAGTACAGAGTTTGTGCTTTTGACCAGAAATGCTGGTATCTGCAGTAATGAATTAAAAAATATCAGCACATGAGAGATTGACAAAAATCTAAAAACCGCGCCTCCTTATCTTTATGAATGCAGAAGAAGAACTTTTACAGATGGAGTTATACATAGAAAGAGGGAAAACAGGGGGGTAGCATAGACGATGATTATCTGGAGCTTAAGACGCATGAGCTGTGAACCCACTCAGAGGTCCGCTGCTGTCAATAGTGGGACTTAGTAACACACATTCTCCTGGACCTGCTGTTGTGTGTTGTAGTCCAGATCAGTAAAATGGGCGCTACAAACATGATGCTTTGTCACTGCAGAGATGTGAGTACTGATGTCCATAGACAACAAGCCACATGTGTTGAAGAACCACAAGACAGAGTCCGTTGAAATCGTAAACTTGGCCATTACTATAGAGTACCTCTATCCACAAGTCAACAAAATTTGTGGCATCAGGACTTTATAGCTGCCTGAGACATTCACCAACTCTCCCAAATGATGGAGTAGTTCCTCGTACACGACTGCAAAGCAGACTGCTATTTCTTTGAGTTTATAGTGTCAGTGGGGGTCTGAAAAAGTAAGTTGAATTTACTTTGAGGACTCGTGACTGTGTGTCAACCTTGGTGATTCCCTTCCATAAAGTGGCATAACTGTCTTCAGTGAACTTGTCAATTATATTTTTAGGTTGAATTCTATTAAAAAAACATGAGAACAAACTGTAGTATGAATGTAAATGTTCCAACAAGGTGTATGAGCAGAGTAAAGTACATGGCCTCTGACATGTCTCCCAATTTTTATAATTTAATTATCAAACCAGAGAAGAAGATGTTACGCAGTTTAAGAAGTGTTATGTCCATCCATTATATGGGAGCAGGGGCGTAGAATTGGGTAGGGACGCTAGGGACATCCATATTATGCCATTTCTGCATGGTCCCTAACACAAAACACAAGCATTTTAACACAAAATCACTCTCTACGTCATCTTGCCCATCAGTCAAAGCGGCCCGCCAGTAGCACAGGGTTTCGCCTGGCTGCCAGCCACATTATGTTACATAAAATCCCATCTCTAACCTAATATCGCTCTTTGATTAGCTTTAACGTTTCTCGCTAACATATGATTGGCTGTCCCTGCTATACCTTTATCTGGTTCCTGTAAATACGAGAGGAAACTGCGAGCTTGTAAAACATGGCTGAAAAAATTGAAAGTTACTCAAAGGATATATAACATTATAACTAAAAAAATCTTGCATTTAATACTAAACAAATGCACATTTTGGTTATTTTATTTATTATCCATGTATCTTTTGTGTTTTGAAAGGCAGCAGCTATCTAATCTAATCTAATCTAATACCAACAATCAAAGTTTGTGGGGAAAATACAATAAAGCCTCGGATTACAAACATGACTTCATACATTCATATTGTTGAGGAATGAATTACACTTATCGGTCATAATTGTGAAACTGGGTTTTCTCCTCAGACTATAATCAAACCATCAAAATTATTGATTGTTGCATCCCAAATTGTTCTACTGTTCATATGTCATACATAAGTATATTTTCATCAGGGGACAGATAGTTGAGATGGAGGCGGAGAGGCTGTATGTATTGTATATAGAATAGATTTTTGCTGAATATGGAAGTTTGATTGTTTGATCAGCTGTTTAAAAGTCATAAACATAAAACATAAACTTTCAGGGATGCCACCTTGGAGCACTTTTACGTCCCCACCAATGTTAAAATCAAACCTATGCCTTTTTATGGGAGTTTTTTTTCTCTTGTTTCTTGCCTTGTGTTTACTGTTTTATTTTCAAGTGTTCATTCACCCTTGTCTCTGTTCCAGGTCTGCTCTTGTCTTCCCTGCCCCCGTCTCATCACACCTGCATGCTAAGTGTTCTCCCTACCTGTTTCTCATCACCCCTCATTACCTCTTGTACTTATCCTTGTGTCTCTTTGTCCTGTGTCAGTTGGTCTGTGCCCTTGTGTCATGTTTCACCATTCGTTCTTGTGCCTCGCTCCCAACTCTGACCTGTTTCCTTGCCTCTTTAGACATTGTCTCCTAGCTCACATTTTTGGATACCTATGCCTGGTTCTGACTGCCTTCCCTTGTACCAACTATTTATTTGACTAAACAGGCTTTGAGTATTCTGTCTCCGACTGTCTGTTGTACATTTGGGTCCTTCAACCCAGTTTGTTACAAGAAAGCCCTCAGAGAATCCTCAAAGTACTCAATCCTTTGAGTTTAAAGGCAAGGCATGATCTTGACACCCTCCTGCAACATTTTACTTTGTTGTTCCAAAATCTCAGCCGTATGTCCTTGAACCACAGTTAATTGGTGGAAATTTTGAGGAAAGTGCTGGAGAGTGTCTCTAAGATGTTACATTCATAACCAGGTGGTAGCCATGATGCTTGATAACTTTTGAGGAATCAGGTCATCATTTAGAGACCCTTTAAGTGGGTTCAGTATGAGGCTTTCAGCAGCACCATGTACTGCCTTGTACCAGCTATTGTCCACCCTGGATATCTTCCCCTTCAGGAACAGAGCTTGCAAGTTTCTTTATTGGCACCCATATTTAGTAGTGCCAGAGACCTCACTTAAAAATAACTGAACTAACTCTTTAAGGACAACTCCAAGGCTGTGTTCAAAAACTCCTTTTTGGTTAGGAACCTTGCCAACTGAAGAAACACAGAGGCATTGTTAAGAGCTGTTCGAATTCTCCCAAAGTTAAGGCAAGGAATTTTGTGGCTCCCTTTATCCTAGGCTCCTTTAGCCTAGGAAACACTGAGCCAATGAGGGGAGAAAGGAGCACTCCATAAAGCCCCTTTGTTTTGTGGCACAATGAAGATATGCATGTGGACTGTGTAAACACTGTAGACATTTATATATAAAAGATATACTTCAAAGTGGGGGTGTGCGATATGACGATATTAAATCGTTCAGGATTATAACGATTTAATATCGTCATAAAGCAGAAAGGTCGTCAGATCGTCTGTGTGGGCGCAGAGACTTTAACGCGCACCCGACTAGCCAATTGTAGCACATTAAGCGCAGTGCATGGTAGTATCTCCTGTTTGGTTATGTAGCGTGAAGCCATGGCGGAAAGAGAAAAGGAGATAAAAGCTTGAAGACTTCTGAACAAAAGTCTGCTCTAAAGCAGCTGTATCATTCACTCATGTTATAGACATTGCAGTTAGATAACATTTGTTTTGAATTGTTGCACTTTAAAAGATAATGTTGATATTGTTGTTCATTACCTTTTATGTTTACATTTATTGCACATTTTTATAAAAACTGCACTATTTGAATTAAAACCTGTTCAGAAAGTTTCTTTGGCTTTAATTGTCCTTTTTTTTCTTTTAGGGTTTTACACGTTTTATATGTTAAACATAGGGAAATAATGGTCAAACATGAAAATTGGTCTAGAAAAATCAACGTAAAAAAGAACCGTGATAAAATTGTGATCGTGATCTTATTTGTAAAAAATCGTGATATTTTTTGCCATATCGCCCACCCCTACTTCAAAGTTAGTACCGTCAAAAATATAACCTTCTGTTCATTTCTTTTTTTAATCATTTTTAAATTGATGAATAGATAAACAATCATGTTATAATTTATAAAGCACTTACTTTAAAGCATTTATTTTCACCATAACTGCCCACAATGTAGATGAATATTAAACATACAATTGTGGTCCTTGTTTCCTTTGTGAATATTGCCGGTATATATTAATTACCACATTTCTATTTGTCATAAGTTATGAAGTAAATCATGCCAATAATAAGAGAGAACAATGGGGTCTCTAATAATGTTTATTAAAAAACAATCAAAGGACCAATGAGACATTTTACAAAACTTCAAATAAAAAGACAAATTTAAACAGTGTTCACAATGATATATGCGATTGGAATGATAAGGGAGAATAGTGCTTCTGAAACATTTTGCATGAATTGAATTAGCAGGCTTCAGGTTTTATGAGCCCTACCAAAGATGTCAACATTTATAGATGCTCCCACCAAGCCTCACAGCTGCAAGCAGAAAACACACACACATATCGTCAGAGGGCAGAACACGAGTCACAGGTAAGACCTCTGATTATTGTTGATAGGGGAAGCCGACACAAAACTAGCTGTGAGGTAAAGCAGATGACAAAGACACTTCTTGTAGTTCTCATTTTCGTAACATTGTAGTTCTTCATGGCTGACTTATGTCACAAGAAATCGTTGTCGCATAAATATGACGCTAAGTCAATGTGCAGTTGAAATCCTCTTTTACCATAGTTCTCCTTTCCTTTAACTCCCCTTCTCTCCTCTCCGTGACCCTGTGCAGTTAAGTTAAAGTGGATAGAAAAGGACTTAGGAAGGAATTTTCTTGACTTTCTTGGCTGTTTCCATCATGGAGGCAAAGTAACAAGACTGACCCTGGATTCTTTCAAAAACATGAAGAGCATTAATGAAAATGTCAAAGTAGGCTAACTTCACATGTAATTTAACCACCGTGGATATTTTATCTGCTGGCAGTTCACTAAAACATGGGAGTCCAGTGCAGTTTCTTATGCTTATACACAAAAGAAAGCATACGCCACTAGCAAGAAATGTTTGTTATTTATAAAACAACCTTGATAGGAGAATGTGTGCACCTCCATGGTAGCTTTGACCGAGCCATACACCCATCATCTGGACAAATGGGAAACTGCAATCCCAACAGTAGATGGATGAAATTAAAAACAAGTCTGTGAAACTGATACATTTATGTGAAATAATCAGATATTACGCACTTCACCACACATATCAAATATGAATTTGCAAAAATGGCTCATTCTACAGAAACATGCATTTTTCTGTCCCTAGCCGTAAGAGATATATTACTCCTGAAGAAAACAGTTTGTGTTAGATTTTTTTTAAGTATTTTATTTTAAAAACATATTATTTCAGCTATCACACTATTTAGAGCCATCAGCATGGTAATATTTGCTTTTTAATCAATTATTTAGAACCCCAACCACAACAAAAGTGCTCCTCTCCACAGTCATTAATGGAGAGAAAGTGCTGTATTTTGAGTTTAAAAATATGTTTTTCTAAAAAAAAAAGTCCAAAAATGTATGCATAACTATCAAATATATGATACAAATTACATTTTAAAACAAAATGCCAAATAAGTTTTATGAAATATATTTAAAAGTAGTCGTCCCCTGCAATCATGTCACCGGTGTTACCATGTGACAAAAGTCTTTTATTTAGGAAAATGAAATCACTCTGATGACATCACTTGACTTCCTCTGACCTCTTTCTTGAAGATCTATGAAGAGGGACCCTGGTAAGAACATTGTCCTTTTCAGTTTTCAGAAATATTAACATTTATCTCATGATTTCATATGAAGCTTTTAGTTGACGTCACTGGTGACGTCATTGCAAACAAACGAATAAAAATGTATTTAGAAGACATAATTTAGTGAATAGATCAACATTAGTAACATGCTGTGTCATGCTCTGCAGCAACCATTTTGTTAAAGGGCATTTTTGTGAAACTGTCACTGGTGTTACTGTCACTGGTGTTACCTTTCTTATGGGTAACAATAAGGACCACCAGTGACAATCAGAAACACCAGTGACAATCAGATGTGTGGATACACTTTATTAAATGGTGTTTTGTGATAAATGTACCAAAAAAAACAAAAAATCATTAAGCTTTCATTTATGTGTATTCATAAAGTCAATGGCATATGTAACAATGTAGTTGAAGTTTAAATGTTAAAAAAATAAATAAAAGACATTTTGCCATCCCAAAAATCCACATTTCTGTAGAATGACCCTAATGAAGAAGGAAAATTTATATTGATGCACCAGGGAGTTCACAGACACATGCACGTGCACGCACTTCTGCACATGTAGCCTTTATTACTGAATCAATGATGTTGTCATTGCGAAACAAAACTTACATGTTACTATGAAATGCATTCACATAAACAATAAGAGGAAAGTATCCATGTTCCCAAAATGTGCCATTTAATTAAAGTTTAAAAAAAAAACAGTTGAAATTAAAACAACCTGATCACTGCACAAAACTGATGATTAATTAGGCTGCAACTACTGTAGTTGTTCAGCAAATTAAAGGGAAACTCCAGTTTTTTGACACCTGGACCTTATTTACAGGTGTGTGCATGCTTATATACTCACTCAGACAAACATCGTGCAGCTCGGAGTCCTTCAGAAGTTATTTAGATCCAACCGATTTAACCGCACTTAGCGGGGGCCACGGCAATGGAGCTTCAGCGCGGGACCTAATCTCTGCAAAATCGCTCGTCTCTACCACAGCCCGGTTTGTCATTGCAGAGAAATCCTCCAGAGTAGTCAGACATATATTCCTGGATAGGTCCATACGCTTGTCAGCCGGTCTCAAGTCCCACTCTGAGCAGCTAACACAGTCCTCTTCTGTTGCTATAGGCGAACACTGTCCACAAGCGCACCACCAGTTCGCATTGAGTCGTGGACGTGCTCCTGTTTGTTGTTCTCGAGCCAGCTGTTCGTCTCCCTCCCTCCACATTCTTCTTTCATGGAGCTCCTCGTCCATGTACTCGGGCTCAAACCAGTAAGGACAACCGTCAAAGTAGTCTGACTCTTCGACATCAGATAAATTTTCTGCCATGTTGCTCAGCAATGCCGGCAAAAAGTAAATCAGCTGTACCTTTGTGTCGCGCGGCTATGACGTCATCAAAAGTTTGTTTACCAGGTCAGCTGACCCACCTGAAGACGGTAGACGAGCTGACTTTATGATAACACTGGCAATGGATGAAAAAATATAGCCGAAATGAGCGATTTTGCAGAGATTATGTCCCGCGCTGAAGCTCCATTGCCGTGGCCCCCGCTAAGTGCGGCTAAATTGGTTGGATCTAAATAACTTCTGAAGGACTCCGAGCTGCACGATGTTTGTCTGAGTGAGTATATGAGCATGCACAAACCTGTAAATAAGGTCCAGGTGTCAAAAAACCGGAGTTTCCCTTTAAAGCTGGGGTCTACGATTTGAAACCGCAGCCTGCCCCTCCTTCCCTCACCTCTCCCCTCCGTGTTCCAAGATCCCGCCCCCAGCTCGTGTCGCCTCATATAAGCCCCCTCCGGCAGAGCTACGAGCGACTAGCACAATATATCAGCAGCAAACTCAATCAAAAACAGCTCAGCTCAACTGAAAGTATCAAACACGACAGACATCTCCATTATAACACACAGCAGTAGCCATTTCAACTGGACCGGCGGCAATGCGGGTTTGGCGCCGCCAGAGCGGAGCCGAGTGTGGGGGAGGATTAATCTTTCTCAGCCTGTCCTCCCCAGCTCAGCTTACAGTGCTAACGATTAGCGGCTAACAGGCTAACCCGCTCCCCTACAAGTTATTAGCCCCTACAGGCACAAATTAACCAGAGTTATTCAGCAGACATCTCCCACTGTAGTAAACAAAGCCATTACCTGATCAACCAGGGGCGAAACGGTCGATGCTGAAGGTCTGACGGCCGGCTGAGGCTATTCGTTAGCCGTTAGCCCGCTAACAGGCCTCAACCAGCGGGCAGAGCTCCGTTGAGAGGGAGGCGGATTCCCGGGTTTGGCGCTAGGCTTTTCCGGCTCCATGATAGTTCAGTAGCTAACGCTGCTAGCTGCTCACCGGAGGTAGAGGGGAGGAGGCGGGACCATGGGCAAGATGCTGCGTACTGCGTAGTGAGGGAGACGAGGATTGGATGGACTCATGGACAAACTCACGGTCCAATTAATAGTTGCAGGTTCTTAGGCTTGATTGGTCAGCTAGTATGCAGCTTTTCAGCGGATATACTGAATGGATTTATTTCGTTCTTTTTGGTCTTTATACTGTGTAGATAGGACCATAGGACCATAACAGCCTTATAAATGGTGTTATTAATATGTACAAAGCTTCCAAATCGTAGACCATAGCTTTAAGTGATTATAGGATATAAAAAAAAGCACACACTCACAATGTGTAAAGACACAATGATTTATCTGGCACTGCTGGACGACATGACACATGGGAGACTCCGGCGCATCTGGTGCATCCATTTCTCCCTCTCCCCCCCTCTGTCGCCACACCACTCTGGAGGGATTCTCTATGATCCCATGACAGCTTTCCGTCTGTGGGGGTGAGATCTGGTGCGCCCTCTTCGCTCGTTTTTTCTCTCGGTCCATTGTGAAATTGGTATTGTTGAATATTCACAAAGGGTGTTCACCTGAACCTTTTATTTTTAATATGATTTATTAACAGAAACATGCATAGAATGTGTATGTGAACTCTTTTATAAATCTGAAAGGTTTTAGCACTCACATTTCATGTTTCCAGTGTACGCCACCTGTAGTGATCTTTCCTACACACAGCTATATGGAAAAGGTCCGTATGTTTGGTTACAGGTTACTGTCACAAAGATGGTATTTACTGTATGTGTTTAACACAGCACCACACTGCCAAACCTTGACCTTCCTACATGTGCTGGATATGGACCTCAATGAGCATGGAAAGAATGAGTCAGAGTGGAAATATGGTTTTCAAACACAAAACATTCTCCAAATATGTGTTTGCAGTGCAGTGCAGGTATTGTAAGCTCACTAATTATGGTAACATGCATTTCTTACCTTTAATGGAAACCCGAATATGTTACAAAACAACATTTAACAGGGTGAATGCTTTGCCACAGCAACAGGCAAACACTGAACTCCAGGTTCAATTTAAGGAAGATGAAGACAGAATCATTTTCTCTTCAAACATGTAGCTCATAATATGTTGACATTTTCAAGATTTTTTTTCTCACAAAAAAGCCTCTCAAGGACAGGGACTGTGAATGGAAATGCACTGCCGTTCCTGTCATAACAATTGCATGCATTTTCATTTGAAAAAAAAATGTTCTCACAGTCAAGCAAGTCTCTCTGCCCTTTAAATTGACATTGAAGCTGATGGAATTATTTGAAACATACACTTAAGCTGATCTGCTGTTATTGTGATCAAGAAAAAAAGTGGAGTCAAAATATCTGACATATCTAATAAAGAGACAAACTTTGAGTACTTCTTTTGGAACAAACACCCAAGAAACTTTCAAGATCCAATCCCCACCTTCTCAAACATATTATCTTTTTAAATGGTTGTCATGTCTGGCATTTACAAAAAAAAAGTTCACTTTAAAAGAAACTTAAGATAAACTATGAAGGCCAGAATTTTGATTCAGTATATTACAGGAAGGATATAATGCAGAGCATTACAAATATTTATGTTACACTGAGGAACAAAACAAGAACATCTGACCTAAGGACTGAATGCTACATCCAGTTCTTTAGATGTATTTTAAACAAACAGACAAACTATTTAAGATATTTCCTGACTTAATCCAGCCTTTAAGGTGCCAGATTTAGGGAATTTATACAAAAGATGCCAGGCCAAGGACATTTTCATCAGCAATATCACAGTGATTTATAAAATGTACTGTTTGATTGACCCTTTGTCAAGCCGCACCCACTACAGGAAGTAATTACTTACCAAGCTCCGCCTTCCTTGTTAACTGTTACCATCGATCCATACGTTAGCTATACGACATAATCCTTTGGGGGTCACAGGGGGCTGAAGCCTATCCCAGCTGACATTGGGTAAGAGGCAGGGAACACCTGGGCCAGACACTAGCCTATCACAGGGTCACATATACCGCTTTCACACTAAAATTAGCAGATTAGTGCGTGTTTGTTTTTTAACACAGGTTAACCCGCTAACAATCGGCAAGTAACTCCTTTCTAGGCCTGTCAGGATAACAAATTTTGTTGGACGATAATTGTCCCAAAAATTATTGCAGATAAACGATATTACAGTCAACATGATTTTGAAACATCATTTTTTCATGAATGTAATTATATGTCATAATAAAATGAGTACACCATATCAAAAGCAATGAACTTTAAATTATTTAGACTTTTTAACTGTAATTGGAAGGTCAAGAGCTTTTAAATAAAATAAATTAAACAATATAATAAATTGAACAAAAAAAGAGAAAAAAAAAATGAAAATGAAATGGACTCTCTTTTTGGAAAAACTGCATGTAAAAATAATCATTATCATAATCAAAAACAATAAAAAAAGATAGACCCTGTCTCTGTAAAGAAAAAAAACTCCAATACAACACACACAACAATAAAAACAATAAATATAATGGAGTTTATCCAGTTCTTGAATTGTTTGTGACATGTAACTTCTCCCAGTCAGTCCGTACTGTCTGTCAAACGTTTGTAACATTTTCTGAACTGCTGACTGTTCAACCGTATTGAAGGGCTGCATTTGTTTTGCAATGTAGCAAACAACACTGTCTGTTAGCGTGCACCATTTTGCGCTGTTTTATTTATATTTACTTTGCCGACAAAAAGCCTTAGTAAGCATTGACTGTCAAGGACGAAGGCTCCACTGCACCTCCCCTTCTTTGTCACCACTACATTCAAACAAATACGACATATCGGCTCGTCGGTGTTCATGGGCTCACACCTTGTTCATTCTGTTTAAAACCAAAATACTCCCGCACTTGGGCTGTGGCATTCAGCTTAGGAACCATCACTTTCATGCCATCATTCATGTTAGTGTTTGTGCCCTCGAGCGGCCCGCCTCCCCCTCCAAGATTGAATGAAAGACAGCTGCATCACTAACCCTAAGCCCGCTCATTCCGCAATAGAACCAACGCGCCCAGGTGTTGAGAAAAATGGACAGAGTGAACCATCTTCTCATCCAGCCTGTTTAGTAGAAAGGGAGGAGGGAAACAAACACACATGCACGTCAATTTATCGAGGCCGGCAAACTTACCGAGGACGTTTTTATTTATCGCTAGGTTAATTGATTTATTGATTATCCAGACAGGCCTACTCCTTTCTCACTGCCAGTAGACCAGGGTCTAACAGCAGATGAGCTGCATGGCTGTTTTTTTTCCTCAGGTGCATCAAGCTGATGTCATCACTTTGATGACATCATCAGCGCACTGAAACATGACCATGTAAACAATAAAAAGGAGCATGGAAGCTTAGACACATTGCCAGCTGTTTTCTGTACTTTGTACTTTTGTCTCTCTTTAAAAATGTACAAACTTGGCACAGACTAAACGACATTTGAATGCTGATGATAAGAAAGACAGATGGAATTTGTTGCTAAAATGGGAAAGAGTCACATAAGTTACAGACTGAGGGGACGGGTACAAAATCATGCTGTGGGCATGTTACACTGACGTCATGACATAAAGTAGCGGGTTGACCCAGGCATGATGTTCCCACTGAAGCCAGTCAAAGGCGAGCTGATAAAAACCTGTGTTGCTTGCAGGGTCTGTCCACCAGGGTCGAAATGCCTATCAGACCCTTTCAAACTGCTGACAGGAACCAACTGTTACCGGGGTTTATACAGGTTTTTTGGCCAGTCTGAGAGGGGTAATACAGACAAAAAACATTTATACTCACACCTATGGGCAATTTAGAGTTATCAATTGACAGAACAGGCATGTTTTTTTGGTATGTGGTGGAAGCTACACATGCACAGGGAGCACATGCAAACTGCACACTGAAAGGCTCTGTCTGACAGGGTTTAAACAAGCAACCTTGCTGTTGGGCATGTGCACTACCTGTTGTGTTACAGTAACTGTTATTAGGTAAGACAAAATCTGTTTCTGCTCATCTTGCTTCCTATGAAACCATGAAAAAAGCTCAATTTTTGTCAATATGTAAGTCTTTCGTTATCAAGTTTATTCCATTTAAAACGTGGCCTATGTGAAGACCAAAGACATAACTATGATAGAGTATATGAGAACAATCTTAAACCTTTATGAATATGTAAACAAATTTAAATGAAATCAGATTTGTAATTTGTAAGTGAGGGTGTATTCACACTCGCTCCATGGTGTGTTCAGCAACAGCTGCTTCCCTCTCCTCATGCTGGTCTGCATTCACAATAGTATTTTTGTTTTGTGCCAAGGCTCACATTCACATTCACATGCACATGTTCTGATACAGACAAAAAAAAACTACTATAGGCATGTGTTTTCAACATATAAAATGCATGCAGTGTGGGCTATTAAAAAAAAGCAACATGCCGATTTGAATATTGTGAAATGCACTGGGCAGATGCAAGACAAATTTACAATTTTTGAAAGAAGTGTTATTATTGTTGATATAATTATCATTAAAAAGAGTGACCTAGTCAGTAGTGGGTCTTGTAGCTTGTTGACTGAACTAATTTGCTGCTGCTTGTACAGATGTTGTGCTTCCAGTGGGCGAGTCACCAGCCTGTCGTTCGGAGCAAAACTATGGTACTTTGGTGTGTGGCGTGTTTGCTTTATGTGGAATATATCCGTATTGACATTATCAGCAGCCTTGTTTCGAGTGATCAAAAAGCTCCATGGGAAATTTCCTCTTCTTGTCTGCTGTGTCTGTGAGCAGGACTCTGCATGTGCAGTTTTTGTGTGTGGCTTGGCATTCTGTGACATGGCAGACTGAGCCTGCGTGGAGAATTCTTCCCCTGGCATTGCAAGAGACGCTGGGATTTTTTTGTGACATTAATTTGAATCGGATCAAATATAATGGCTTACTCCTTGGACCAAACCAGACCTTTGGTAAAGGTTATGTGAATCTATCCAGTTGTTTTTGCATTATCTTGCTAACAGACAGACAGACAGACAGAAAGACCCAAGCAAAAACATAACTTCCTTTGCAAATGTAATAATAGGCAGTCATATGCATGAAAAATCAGCTCTGTTTCAGTAAAGACCTTTGTTCTTTATTTTTTTAACAAAAAAATATTAGTGATAGTATAAGCTGAAGTGAGTTTGAAAATATAAGTATATATGATTTATTCAAAAATCCAGCATCATACATCCTTATTTTTTTTGTTGAATTTTTTTCACTGTGAAGTAGGATAACAAAATGTACATTTTTTCCCATGACATTGATTAAGATAGTCTTTACATGATGGCATGATCTGACACATATAAAGTAAACCATGAACCTCCTACTCAGAGTCACTTTTTATTGTGAATCCCTCAATGTGCAGGACAAACAGTGGCATCATCTGTAACTCTAATTGAGTCCCTCACTATATGGATCACATCCCTTAACTGCCAGATAAAACCTCACACGTCCTTTAATGACAGTGTAACTGCATGCGCTCTTAAAAGAATGAGCCGACTGTGATCCTCATCGTCTCTCTGACATGGAATCAGAGAAGTTCTTTTAAAAATGTTATTGTGTTAGTACACATTAGCACAATATAACTCCACTTCCACCGTGAGCCATCTGTCGCACACAAGTATCTGTTGACATGCTCCTTAACATGGATATTATGTTAGGGAGCCTTTTAGCAAACTCCAAATTATTCTGCCACCGTCCCTTTTCTGTGCTGGGTCAGGGCTGTCTGAAGCCATTATTGGTAATGAATGTGGAGTCCTACTTTAAAAGGTTCAGGCATGTAAAGTCACCTACAGCTGACTAATGGAATCCTGCTGACACTGAATGCCAGGGGCTTTTACCACATCCAGGAGTGGCAGTTTTGGAAATTTACACTACAGACATAATGAACTATAAATGTAAACTTGGGGATGTAGCCTCCCACGCAGAGTTATTAATAGATACAAGCCATTCAGTGTGCTGCAAAATGATAAATTGCAGAAGACTATTGTGTGCTTTCAGTAACAATCCTGCTACTCGTGACTCATTTGCGCAGCACAGATAAGAACTCAGATATGCATCTTTGTGTTTCTGTAGCACAAGCATGGCTATTAAAGATGCAGCTGTAAAATATGCACAGAGCAGTTGTTGGAGGATCAAAATACTCTGAGTTTGTTAGTGCTGTAACACTTTGTGCCCTGGGAGATGGGCCTCTTCAGCAGGTTCACAGGTCGCACAGCAGCGTGCAGAGTGGCCATTGTGCTTTGTCATTTCACAGGTGACTCACATCATTACACTTGAGCATGCTGGAGGTAGAGCACTCGGAGATGCTTGCGGCATTCAAAATGCATGATTTTCAGGCTAGTGCAAACAAATCGCTTTAAAAGATCAGTTTAATCTATTTCGAGCTGTTATTATGAGCCGGGAGAGTTGTTCAGATAAAGAGACTGAAGCAGGGTTAACATCAGAGTGTTGGACAACTCTTCATGTACTTTAACCAGCGTGAGAGCTGTCAACTTTATTATTTGTTTTTACGATACACTGTGCATATGATTTACATTGCAGTCCACTAAAACAATGGTCAAGAGGTGAATTACTGTGAGCCAAACTGCCTTGATTTTCACAGTGATATAACACGGTCCATACAAAAATATCTCAGAGGATGTTTCAGCCAGAGAAGTCATCAGTGTCATTATTAAAGTGTTGAGGACACAAGGCAGCTTCAATCTCTGAGTTGCTGTCGTCTGATTCCTCCCACAGAGCTGTACAAGAGAAGAAAGGAGAGAAAAAAGTACAAGTTTTCATTATTACAGCAAAGTGTTCACAGTATGTTAGTTCATATAAGCTTAAAGGGACTGTGAGGAGAATCTGTTTCTGGCGACATTAAGACTCTGCTACCCATGAGCACACGCGGCGACTGTCGTAATGCTGCGTTCCAGTAACCTCGGAACTAGGAGTGACATCATCTCCGACTTATCGGCGTTCCAGTTGAAGTCAGAAAAAAACATGCTGATCTACCAGGCTATTGTTAGCTGTTGTATGAAGACTATGATTATCACTATGGCAGCATTTTGTAAATATGAGTCTAACAATACTATGTATACAGCTGATCTAGAGCGACACACCCCAGTCAGAAGTGCAAATTAATTGATTATTACAGGAGCAAAATTACTGTTCACACTGGGGGCATCCATCTTCGATTGTCAACTCGGGGGTGGCGAGGTTTCACCGAGTTCCCAGTAGGAAATTCCGACTTCGGGGATGTTCCAGTTGCAGTTTCCTACTCGGAACTCAAAATTCCTACTTCTGACAGCAATTGGAACGCACCAAAAGACGTGTGCAAGGCAAAGCGTGTGTTTGTTGTGATGCAGACCGGACCTTCCTCAGAACTCTGCATTGCTTTACAACTTCTTTTTTCAACAACTTACAGGATGCAAAGCGACAAGGTAATGTATCTCTTTCTAGTTACATAGCGGTAGTTTTTGATGTGTGACAACAAGCAATTTTTGGAAAAATTAGTATCATATTTTTCTAGCCAGCTATATATCGCTACTTACAGCCCAGTGCTCTAAGACGTGTCCGAATAACAAATTTGCTCTAGTTTTAATTGTCTTGTTCCTGAAGTTGAGTATACAGGCCAGTCCAGCCCTGTCCGACCCGACCGGAAGGCTAAGGAATAGCATTTATAGATAACCTATTTTGATGCTATAAAACTCATCTTAAAGTGTGTATTTCGATCAGGCATATATCTAAAAGTGAGACTTTTTTGTAATTATTTAGAAGCTCCTCACAGTCCCTTTAACCTCTTACTTTATCTTTGTGTTTTCTTTACTGAGGTAATTAATCACTCTCCATATGTATTCAAGGTTTGATGCACAGAAGCTAAACTTACCTTGAGTTTGATTTTCCAATGAAAATGGTAATATTTTACATTTAACATAAGTCAAGATGAGTTATATGTTTCCAGTGTCGGACAAATTACTTTAAAAAATAATTTGTTCTAGCTACTAGTTATTTTTTCCAAAAAGCTAATTGAATTACTTATGGAACTACTCCTTCACAAAGGAAAGTAATCTTGCTACATTTTTGAAAACGCTTTACATGGCTCTGTTTTCGTGTCCTTCCTTGTTGTTACCTGGCCTGCTACCAGCAGCACTGGCATCATCAACAGCATTATGTGTTTTTAGCCACTAGCTTTTAAGAATTACTTGACAACCTCTTTGCTCTGGGCCATAGTGTTCACCCCTCATGTGTGTTCTTGCCTTTTACATCAGTGGTGTTGAAGAAGTGTATGTACTTCCATCCTGAAAATGCCATTTCTACTCAACAGACTCCGTACTCGTAATGGCGACATCTATCAGTTTTGCTGGAATTTGCAACTGAAATGAGCACTTTTAAAAAAAACTTTAAAAACCTTGATTTTTGTTACCAAATGGACACAATTAGGCTTTTATCTAAGTTTTATATTGATCCTCTACAGCTTTGTAATGGTGAAAACAGTAATATTTACACTACCAATAAATTAAAATTCTTGCTATTAGGATTTTTTTTAGTAGAAACATCATTTTTGCTTCTCTTTTTTTCAGTAAAATTTACAGTTGTGTTTAAAGTAGAAGAAAATGGTATGTGTGACTCCTGCATTGAGTTTATATTGACGGTAGAGCATGCCGTGCATCAAATCTCTCCTGGGGTTTTAAACACAACAAGGCCAAATGAGCAGCTGCACTTTTGGAGCAAGCCCGAAAAAATGCAACCCACTACTGACAAAATTTACAAGCAACTTTTCAAAAAAAGAAGCCAAAAATGGCTAATTAATGGCAACCTGACCTGGTAACTCTGGAATTATAGTCCTCCTGTGTTGCTGCTTGCGGGACAGCTCCTGTCCTGTGCCTGGCTGAGCGAGGCAGGTCGGATAACAGTTACTAGACATTGGTGCATAATGATGCGCCATGTTTCGCTGTTGGTAACAATTACAGAGTTGTAACGTTGAAATAGTAATTAATTAGATTACCCAATACTAGAATACAATAACATTATTTTTAACACCGTGATTCTCAACATCGTATGTACCTGCTGTACAGAATATGTGGTAACCAAAAAATATCTTAATAAGCTGCACCTGATTGATGTTATATTTGGTACTTCTGTAAACACAAAGGAGTCTGTTTCTTTTATTAATAGATTTGGCATCTCAAAGCAATCCTACGTGCCTCTTTTATCTTAAAATTGTATTTTCAAAGTTTACCTAATATTAAGTTAACTCTTAGCAGAAGGAATGGCATCAATCTCACTTTCTCAGAGCACCTTGGTTGCATGCATATCGAACTATTTAAGTTTGGCAGCAAGTCATGCCCATCCCACAAGAACTGCTTTATCCACTAATTCCACCAGATACATACACATTTTGTCCTTGCTCCATTATAGCGGCAGAGCAAATGGGTTTCTATTTTATTAAATAAGAGAGCTTCCGCCAGCTCCACTGGTGCATACACACTTGGTTTGTAGCAAATCGGCAGCAGATAAGTAAAGCTTCTATTTCTGTTTGAAGCTAGCACACAATAGATCAATTAAGCATGAAGCAGGTCAACAAGAACCAGACAAGAAAACTATAGTAAGCCATGTGGTTACGTTTTAGTACAAAGTACTTTATTTTTGTAAGTCAGGTTATGCGGTTGTTCTATTCTTTTCACAAAACTTAAATTTTGTTTCATTGTTTTGGTATTTATTTGAAGGGTAAAACATAAACTGTAAAGAACAAATCTTTGCAGACCTATGTCTTTTTACAAGGAAAAGAGTAACAGCATCATTATGATAAAAAAATGGTAAACCAGGAAACCTGAAAACCTCATATACACCTAGAAATTAACAAGAACTATTCCACAGCTTCTGGGCACAACTTTACAGGTAATAACTGTAAATCAAGCTAAGGGGATTAAGGCTAAAGGCTATTTTACACCTGCATAAAACATATGAGCTAGCATCTCAATATTATATTTTAATAGTTAATTTGTTATTTATAATGTATTATTTCAATATTCATATTCATAATTTTGTTAAATATGGAATACTCTAAATCACACTGTAAAAAAAGTACACCTTTCATGTAAAGTCAGGGGATTTTAGTTTAAGTAATTCGTAAGACAACAACCATACAAAAAAAAAAAATCAAGTGTTTACACACACACACTACATACACACACCACACTTTCCAAACAGACAGTAAATAAGTCAAGCATTTTTGTTGATGAGACTGTCACATACTCTTGGAAGAAGTACAAAACACACAAAAAAGAGACAAACCCAAGCAAGCTCATCCGTCTTTGAGTCCTTCAGTTGAAAACATTAACCTTACATCTGTCTGTTATGCTTATATTACACAGAGGCTGGATAATTTTCAAAATTGCGCATAATTATGGCAGGAACTCTACATCTCCAACCCCCTCTGTTCAGCGATGATGCCCAGTGCCGTGCACTAAAGATGCAGCTATAGTGTCTGACGGAGAGCAGGGCATGGAGACGAACCCCAGTATAGGAGTGACATAGCAAACCAGGGCAAACTCCTGGGAGGGGGCAAAGGAGTGTTTTACCTGTCTCAGCACTGTGTTTTGAAGACAAAACAATGTACAATAAACTGAATGAGGATGAATGAACTAAAAGAAAAAGAAAGAATGACTGAGCAAGACGTCGGACTGGAGTTAATTTTGGATAGGCACCCACACGCTGGCAAGCACTTCAAGAATCAACAGGCTGCAAGTTAGACACTGACCTGGATACCTATGTGAGCAAAGTCATTTCAAGTCTTTTTCTTATTAGTGAGGTCTCTCCTGTGTCTAATTGACATCATTTCATTGTAATCCCAACCAGCATATCTAAACTAGGATGTAGTAAATTTAGCCTCTCAAAGGGGATTTTAGGCAGGGATGCATGTTATCCGATTTTTGCCAATATCCAATATGCCAATATTTCCACACCCATCATCGCTGATTTCGATATGGATTTCGATATCTGCCTTTTCAGTAAAGAGCAAAAGGCCTCCACTTCACTTAACTCGACCTATTCCTTTCATGGTGACCTCCACTGGCATCAGAAATGGATGTGAAACAAAAAAACATTTTACTTTTGAACAAATGGTACTCTTGATTATGAAAGTGTAAATTCAGTGGTGATGAGGGAAACCATGATTGTTCATTTGTACTTTCTGACAATATGACTGCCAGTACATGGGACACACATGCCCAATGTGTAGCACCAAAAGATCGTCTCTAAATATTAGCAAAAATATTAATATCTGCCAGCTGTTGCCAGAAAAGCACAATGTTTAAGATGGAGCCCAGAGTGGATCAATCTGAAAGTGCCAGCTGAGTATTTCATTGTTGGCAAAGAATACAAAAAACTTCGAAATTATGAAGTCACGGCCACATCCATCACTTGATCCGCGTCCACAAACTCTGACAGCAACAGAAACAATGGCAGACTACAGCGCCACTTACAGGCCTGGCATATATACTACAGCATTTCCAGTGTTTTCATGTGGACATTCACATTTCTGAAATGATGCCACCTTTACAGAGGATGTCCTCAATATGGTAATGATTTTCGTCTTCATGTGGGCAGGGCCTTACACCCCTGTGAGACTTGGCTTCCACTCTGAGCATTGTAGAGACAGGATGAGGGAGATGCTCCATCTCCAGAGAGTGTATCAGAGGAGAATTATTGATGAGAGGGGAATTGACACAAATGTAGAATCAATGTGAATGTCTTTAAGTGTAATGATAGTGGGAGCTTTGCTGTAGCGCTTTGGTGTTAATCAGAGGTGCACAAACAGTTTTCTCCAAGGGCCACATGCCACATAGCCATACCTAACTTAAGTGTTTTAGATTCACTAAATCCAGTCCAACAAAGGTTAACATGTTCATGATAAATATGATTTAAGAAAAAAAACAGTCTTCACAGCCTGCTGAAGCAATAGTCAATCATTAGTGCAGATATTTTAAATAATCTATTGCACAGCTAGGTGCCTTGGCTGGCACCACTGGACTGACTCTGATCAACATGAGCACACTGCTCTGTGCAGCAGAGATGTTCGATGCCGATGTCTCATTAAATTCAGGCACAAAACCAGAACAAACTGCACTAAACATGCTGAATTATACAGCAGTGTTGGTACACGACCTTTGGCACAAGTTGACTGGTGAATCAGACAGAAAGATGACATGATTCCGGGATTGTGCCTCTATTAACCTCCACCAACAAAGTTATGTTTTTGTCAGTATATGCTTGTTTGTTTGTTTGGTAGCAGAAACAACTAAATGAACTTTTCTGAAATTTTGAGGAGATGTTGGTTATGACCCAACTTAAAAACAATTTGATATTTGTGGGGATAAAGAAAACTTCCATCAGTGAATGGTTGTTTTTGCTCAATAATAGTCTAACTAATAATGATATCAACATTATTCCGAGTACTAGGTGTGGGTTTTTAGGGTCATGATCAATATTATGATGGTAACTTTATTATGTAACTATTGCTTATAGATTTAACAGCAATACGTGAACTACCTTGGTGGAGGTTTGTCCTCTTTAAGCTCTTTCTAGTTTGTTCTGCAATCCATTTGCCTTCATTCATTAGAAAGTACAAGCTTAATGTTCATACATGGGCCATATTCAATCTAATTTTTAGAACTCACGTAAATGCACTGTGGGAAGGACTAATGTCAACAAAGGGATATTGTTTGCGAGGAGAAGTAACAACAGTGCAATTACACTCTGAGGTCTTTGGAGGCCATTAGAGAGTTCTAGAGAGATAAACACCTACTAAAATCTTACAAACTGCTGCATCAGGTATAAAGAAAATGCAATGTCTGTTTCTTCCTTTCAACAGGGCAGGGAGGTGAAAGATGCTGTGAGCAAATATTTGACTGACATCTTGTTCAGTCCACCCTAATGCATCCTTTCGACCGCCAACACTCAAATATTTGGAAATGTCTGATGTTTAAAATGATCATAAATAACACAATAAAGGCTCTAGTCTGGCTTCTCCCCTCAACTAATTTATTTCATGTAATGAATGAATGCATTTTATTTGCCTAACATTTCTTATTTGGACTTGCATAAGGTTTAGTCACCAAAGAAAAGTGCACATATTTCCCTGTAATAAGAATTTATACATCAGTGGAATAAGCAGTGCTTGCTGGGTATACTAATCTAAGCTTCCAGTAACCTGAATCTGGCTTCAAGGTCATTTTTTCATTTACACATCCTCAAAAGGCTGAGCTGCATTTGCAGGAGAAATTTAATCAAATGGTTGGTGTTCTTGTAAAGCTCAGATTCCAAAATAATTTTCCACATGCTACCGCCTGTATGAAGTTCTTTATGGTGATCTATTTGGTGTAATTAACCTTTTCTCTCTGACACTGTGTCTTTACAGGCAATTTAAATGACTTTGTCTGTACTCACCTTTTGACTGTAGAGCAGAAAGAGCCTTTGAGTTAGTCTTCTCCTTTCTGGAAACACAAAGACGGTTATTAGCCTTGTAAAGTTAATACATCATGGCTTTCTTTGAAAAAAGTCAGCTTTTTCAAACCAAAATTAGCTAAAAGGAAAAAAAACCATCAGGCAGACAGTGCTGCAGAGGGAGTTCCCTTGACTCCTGTTCTAATTGTGCCAAAGGACTTCCACAAGGCCCTCTTTATACAAAAATAGTCCAGAGACAAGGTTGCCAGGTTCCCATAGCTCTGGTGATATCGCTATGTAAATGTGTGACCTCCGAAAAGGCTTTGATCTACCCCAATGCATATGCAATAAGGCCCCCAGTTCCACTTTTAAAAGCCTCCTCTTTCATTTACATCATCACAGAGCCTATTCACAACCCCACAATATAGCCTCATCATCTCCCAGGTTAGCATACATATCCATATGGCTTATTTGTTTGGACCCTTTATAGCTGAGCGGTGTTGATGCCTCTCTGAGAGAAAGAAAAAGAGATGCAGAGTTTTAAGCAGATGAGCTCTTGCAAAAACTGTTGTGTTGTGTGTTCCCCCATCTGCATCAATTCGGACCCATAACCTCTGTGATTGTCATCCTCTCAATCAGCCTCATCTCCTCATCTCTTGCTCAGCTAAATCTTGGCACATGTGACTGTATATCGAGTATAAGGACCAAATTAATCTGGCTGCTGCCCAATTGCTGTCTTGCAAACTATATGTTGCTGCTTTGCACACTCAAGGCAGAATAAGAGGAAAGGGATGCAACTCCCATTCCTAACTGTGAACAGATGCTTTTTGCTCAATGCTCTATATCATATGTCTAGTGCAATCACAGAACATTCATGGTTATCCAAGGATAGGACAGCATATTAGGGCTAAACAATACTGGAAAAAAATAGTGTTGTGTTTTTTTTCTTTTGTAATATACTGTATATTGTGATTCAAAAAGATAAAAAATAAAGACAAGACACGTGTTTGCAGTTTCATATGCATTAACTATATTCCAATTACAAATTGTTTTGTTTTCTCAATCCTGCATCTGATACTTGGAATAGGGTGATTTATCATTTATGCGCCTTCACGGTGATGTGACATGGCCTGAAAAGATCAACTTTTTCAACTTTGGCAACACACGATGAGTGAAGTGATCGCCTTGAACGCAGAAAACGCACTCCAGAGGGTTAACCCTGCCCCGTTGCGGCTGTACATTGACTTTGCATAGAGAGCGATCGCAGAGGATGCTCAAGTCTTTGGTTTGTCATGCAACGGAAAAAAACTGTAAGTCTATGAGAAGATGCTAAATTTGCGTGGTTTGTTGAGTGACAATTTGAAGCTAAATAGTCAGGTGAACATCACAAATTTTGCCTCATGCTTATGCAGCATCAGAGCTCCTCCTAGCGGTTATATTAGTATCCAGAGACTGAGCCTCAAAGAGGAGAAAAATCACTGGAGATTTGAGTATCAGGTAAATTCAGGTCATATTTAAGGCTGCGTTCACACCAAACGTGACTCTGCAATTAAAATCCCGTTGCCCACTGAAGTTGCATCGCGTATCCATTAGGGGTGTCAACATCTAAACATGTAAACGGATACACGAATATCAAATCATAACCGTTTATAAAAATCAATAACCGTTTATAAAAATCAATAACCGTTTATAAAAATCAATACACTCCTCATTAATTTCTCGCTAATTTATATATTATTTTTAGTGGTGACCATGTTGCCTGAAAGCTTTAGATAATAATATTAACCAACTATACACTTAAATGTTCCCACTAGTGCAGCTGTCCGCATGTAGGCCTATAATAGATGATGAATGGGGCGCAATGTCACATTAATATAAAAGATCTGCAGCCACAGCCAGTGCCGCGTCACTTCCGGTTGCCTCAGAGAGACGGAGGCAGTCATCATCAAGCAGAGCACTGTGTGGCAGTTTTTTAAACAAACTACCAGTGGAAATACTGTTTAGTGTAGGCTATGCCAGGCAAAACTGGCTTATAACAGCAGCACGGGATGCATGTGAAACCACCTGTGATGGAAACACCAGAACAAGTCGGAGGGAGAGACTGCTGCTGCTGCTATTGTGTTTGAGCACAGCGCTCATAATTATCTCCATACGCAAATGTCGTGCAGCTAAAAGCAAAAACTGTTAATGGCTGGTTACTTTTGCCTGTATTATTGCGTGTTGTTGTACATTATATTGTTCGTTGGTGCTCTGTCGGCTCTCCTTGACCTGATCACAAATCCTCGCGTCTAAAGCGGAGGAAGAAAACACATTTTTTTCCAGACAGTTTAGTGAATAATTACGAGAGTCCCCCTCTATTTTTTTAACTTTGTGCATATAAAGGTGAAGGTTTTTCCTCTCACAGCTTACTTTGGCTTCTTTTTTTTGAGTTGCTTTCTCTCGCCAGTCGAAGATTACTTTTACAATGAGACATAATAAATTCAGACAGGGCTCCAGTTGTGAAAGAGGGATGCAGTTTGCACTTTAAGTTTTAAAAAATATCGTACAATAGTGAGCAAAAGTTAAAACAATAAATGAAAAAGAAGGTTAAATCTTTTTTCAGCTTTCACTTGTACATTTTCTTCTCTGTCATAATTATAAATGGTTTTATTTTCAGCTCGTTTTACTTCCTGCCTTAAGTAGGCCTAAGCCTTAAAATGGTTAGATGGATTGCCTACTTATTAAGTTCTGCTTGCTGAATAAAGTTTTTGTCTGATAACTACTGTAATGTCTTTGATTTAATGGAATAAGGAGGTATTCTAAAGGAGACTGAACCCTCTAGTGGTTATATAGCGCAACTGCGTCTGAAAAAGATGATTAATCTCGTGTAACCGTGTACACGCTGGTTAGTAGCCTTGTATACGTGGTTGGTAAAAGTTCTACATGTACACATCCCTAGTGTCCATAAATATCGAATTTTGGTCACTGTCGCCCATCGCAGTGGCTCGGTGATGTCACGCCCGCTCGAGTTTCTCCGCGATCATATCAAAAATCATATGATAGGATACATAAGCTGGCATTATTCCAACTGTATCCTACTCTGTAGTCTGGAACAAAAAGTCTGTCAAGGGTACCGTCACGTAAGCACACACCGTTGATTGGCTGTTGCTGCACAGCCACACACGACATCGCCTAAAAATATCAACTTTTTTTTTACTTTGGCAAATGAGTGAACTGCTGCAGTCGTATATTGGGAGGGTTATCCCCAAAAAAGGGAGAAACCCATGTTGGTGTGGCTAGGAGAGAGGCCAGCCCTCTTCTTTTGTAGCTTTTCGGGGCTGAAGGGGAAAAATTTGTGGCAATGTATATATGCAAATACATGCACGAAAATAAGTCACGAGAAGGCACATTTATTTTTTTTTACATTTGGTGTGAACACAGCACAATATACTTTTCATAGCCAAACATGTAATTTTTACTAAAATTGCTACAAAGCAAAACTAAAAATCTGTGATCTTTAACATGCTGTGTTGAGGTCTTAGAGACAGCCTAATGCTACAGCCACACCGCACGCGAATTCGCAAAGACGAGCGTTGAGATTACATACAAAGTCAATGCAAAG
The DNA here is from genome assembly GCA_036419115.1 of Scarus forsteni. Lineage (NCBI taxonomy): Eukaryota > Metazoa > Chordata > Actinopteri > Labriformes > Labridae > Scarus > Scarus forsteni. The sequence continues at coordinate 37,190,981 of JAZDUH010000451.1, forward strand.
ACGCATTTGGACGCAGATTCGCCCCGGGCAGCGCATAGGACGCTGTGCTGTGGCAGCAAATCAGCGAAGACATTCCCCCCCCCGACGTCATTGATTTGATGACGTGTGACACTCCGGCCACCTGCTCCTGCTCATACCCCTCTGAAAGATGGAGGAGAGGTTGATCTGCGCTGTTTGTCGTCATCCAGAGCTATACGATTCGATGTGTGTACTCTACAGAGACCGGAACAAAAAGGAGCAGGCTTGGGTGAAAGTCCGGGGCAGACAGGTTTTGAAGGTTAGTTCTGTAAATATTCATTTCCAGCTGGATTTGCCTGCACGGGTCATCACTGAGTCCGACTGGCTCCGGCTCTCTACTCCACCTGTGCAGTGACGCGCGTCACCCCTCAGCTTGTCAAAATGGTCCAGCGTCCAGCCTCGGTTTAAATACACCAATTCGCGTCCGGTGTGGCCGCAGCATAAGAGCTAATAGATTTAGAAATATAACAATAAAAGAGATTCATTTTCAAAATCAACTCTAAAATGAGGAATGGATTAACTTAAAAAATCAACTTACTGTGTTAATGATTTTATAACTCAGAGTATAAAAGCATAGTCACAACTGTAAAGTATTATGGTGGAAAGTAAATAAAAAGGTTCTTTCTTTCCTTTATGGTTGCTCATAGTACAATTTTTCTGTCACAGGCCAGTCTTCTAACATTTTCTAACCTGCTGCAAGCATCTACCTACCACTGCTCAAAAACACCACTATTTGGTCAGTGGCTAGTGCTTGGCTTCCAACCCTGAATGCACTTGTCAGATTCTTTTGACTGTCATTTGCTCAGTCAGCCAATCTTTTTTCACTTCTTAGCCTCATCATTCAGTGATTTCCTTTGTCAAAGACTCAGGTAAGGTTAAACAGTACTGGAAAATACTAACTGTCTCCTTTTGGCTACATGATGGTGTGTCAACTAAAGCATTCATAGCTTGTTTGAAAGAGGACATACTGCTACCGTAGTTGCACTGTGCTAGAAGCAGGCAGCTGGGGCCATTCTTGCTTTGAAGGTTACATTTCTTTAACCTTGAAACAACCACTTCAAGGTGGAAAAGTTATGTTTTGTTGCTTTGAGATGAAAAAATGTGAAAAAAGATAGAAACATACTGAGAGGAGGAATATATTACCCCTTTCAAACTGGCTTAAAAATTGTTTAAACCCGGTAACAATAGGCTCCTGTCAGGAGTTTGAAAGGGTTTCATCTGCATTTTGACCTGGGTCAACTGACCCTGCAAGCAACACAGGTTTTTATCAGCTCCCCTCCAATCGGCCTCAGTAGGATTATCACACCTGGGTCAACCCGCTAATTAATGGATAATGTCGGCATAACATGCCCACAGCATATAGTGCCTGTCCCATCTGTCTGTAACTTACGTGACTCTTTGCCATCTCAGCAACAAATTCCATCCACCTTTCATCATCAGCGCTGAGTTTGTACATTTTTTAAGAGGGACAAAAGTATAAAGTACAGAAATCCATGTCCTTCTATGCTCCTTTGTATTGTTTACATGGTTGTGTTTCATCATACTGATGATGTGCCAGAGGAGAAAATGCAGCCACGCTGCTCATCTGTTGCCTATTAGACTTGGTAAAGCCCCAGTCACACATTCCCGTTTCTCATGGCGATTGTGCATGATTGTCATAATCCTGATAAAACCTGCTTTGGTCGTGGTGCATGCGCTACTTGGTCTGGATCAGCCTTGTATAGTCGTGGATGAACAGCGGGGAACGTGGAAGGGACGAGGACGACTGACAAGGATATATCCGTTTGTGCCCCGACTGTGTCCTGTTCAAGACGGCGCAAGAGACGTGGCTCAGTCGGGGCTTATGTGACGTGAACTGAGCTCGAGCGGGGCTGACGTCATGTCAGCGGGATTGATATTCATGCAATCCTCATCATATCGTTGTATTAACCTAACTGGAGCGGGACGAACGGCCCCGAAGCGCTGTAGAAGCGCTACTGTGTATTTACGGGGTGTGTACAGGGGTGAGACAGTCATTTCATCCCGCATCATAGCAATCACACCAGCCTCCTCAATCCTGTACAGTCGTGCACAATCGCTATGAGAAACGGTAATGTTTGACTTAGACATAAAGGAGTCTCTGCCGATTGTAAAAAATTGAAAAACCCATGTTGACCCACTGATTTAAGTGTGAAAGCGGTACAAGTTGTAATGCTGGAAAAGACATTCTGCCTCCACTTAGGTTCAGAATACACTAGACCAAGATGATAATCTTAATGAGCAGACAAATTGTTTTTCTGGAAAAAAAGATTCTTTTCACTTCTTATATATTAAAAAGTAAAGGCCCCAAACTGTAACAAATACACTATTCATGATTTTCGCGGAAAAATGAAGGTTCATGGCCTATCCAACATTCCCCATTTCATACATAACAAAATTTGTTCCTCTCCTTCTGCTGTGCTTCCACATTTCAGAGAGTATTTGCTAAAATAGTTCATTTAAAAGAAGTTCCCCTGTCCTAGGGAACATGCCACCTCCCCCAGATGAGAGGCACTCCCTGATCAGAGTTTGCTCAGCCCACAGCCTGCTCCAGTGGAGGGAACATGTCTGTCTTTGTAACCACAGTAAACATTAAAGCACAGCACTGGAGAGCTGAAGCTTTGGATGTAGTCCAACAGCCCATAATGATTGACACTTACACAGCCTGTTTTGAGCAGGGATGATACAGAGGGGTTTAAAGTCATATTATTTTGATAGTCGAATTAGCTTCACATCAAGAAAACAGTATTTATTTCTGTTTCTTAAAGGTGCAGTGTGTAGAAATTAGCATTTTAGTGACATCGAGTGTTCAGATTTTGGAATGAGCCCATCCATCACATCACAAAGTGACGAGAGCCGGTGAAGACCAAAAAGGATCATTAACAGGGCATCATTTATAGCAGTTACAAGGTCTGGGTTTTTCATTCATATTTGTAACAATTATTTAAATAGATTATAGGTCAGTTAAGATGCTATATGCCATCCAGGTAAATTTCAGGACCAGCGGCCAGATTTGTATTCAAAAATCACGTTTTGCTCTTTTTCTCCCCAAAACCCACCCATATGGCAGATCGATATGTCGGCTTACATGAACGCGGCCTGCTGAATGTAAAATATTTCAAGCTTTTCCTAACTAAGTAAAAACAAAACAAACGTTTTATGGGGATGATTGTACTCCTATTTTGACGTATTTACATACAAATAGAAACATTGTATCATATATTCACCGTTTTTGTTTGGCGAAATGCTGCTAAATTCTACGCACTGCACCTTCCAGTAGGTTAAGGCTGTCAGACCATTAGGCTATGTCCATTTATGGGTTGGTATTTTTAAAAATGGAAGTTTATTCTCTTGAGCTTCAAATATAATCCTATCCACAAGCAATACATTTTAGGTAAAACATTTTCAACACAAAAACACACTCTTAAACACACATAAACATACTCTTAAATGTTTTTTTCAAACCTTTGTAGCAATATCCATGGTATGAAACTTTAGGGAATTTCAATGCAAAAGCTATTTTATTTTCATATCTTTTCCAACCACAGATCTGACAGGTATTATAGTCTAACTTGCGGCTATGTTAACTGGTGCTGACAGGCATATTGAGTAATTATCTTCTTGTTTAATGCCCTTTCACACTCAAGGTGTAGTAGCTGACATTGACCATCACTGTGAAATCATTACAGTTTTACTGACAGTTCATTTCTGAAGTCTTTTTTGCTGTGTTCAACATATCTGAAGCAGAGAGAAAAATTGTGCTGGTGGAGTATGACAGTCTCCTGACTTATTGTAGACGAAAGGCCCCAACAGAAATCAACACAGCTGTGACTGAGGGTAACTAAGATAAGCAGAGGTCAGCTTTTGCAAACTTTAAAAATGTTTAAGCATACTAAAGCTTTTTTGGTGTAACATAAGAACATCAGCATTGTCCAACTGATGTACACTTAGTTTTGCATGGCCTGATTTAGCTCCACGTGGCTTTGTATTTTGCTTTACATCAGCAATATTTGCCCAAAAAAGTGAGCAAATGTGGAATTTCATTAACATTTCTGATGAATCAGATAATTTGAAAAAATTCTGAATTTAAAATGTTTTGTGGGTACTCTTCTTGGTTTCAAAATCTGCTATAAGTAGGCAAGCACAGACTCATGTAACTTGTGGTAACTTGCAAAGCAGTGACATCAGATTTAGTCTAAAACGTCAACTTTTGTATCTTGGAATTTTTTAAAGCAACATCATTGTGACGGAGCAACAGAAATTTATATGCTGGAATGTATATAGTCATACATAAATCAGCAACAGTTAAGCAGCATCTGTGACAACACATGCAAACAACAGTTAAAATTTTGAATGGTGTGACAGCACCCAAAGGAAAGGTTGGTGCAGAGTATGACTGTCTATGATCTAAAACACAGTTTCCTTGTTGACACTGGTAGACCCTAACAACAGTTTCTACACCTCTCACCTTGGCAGAAGTTTTCCAAAATATGTGTTTTTAGTGACCTAAAATGTGGTTTACATGTCGACAAAATGAAAGAAACTAAGCTTTCAAAAAACTTGCCTACATGTGGACATAGCCGTAGTGTTCACCACCTCTCCTTAAGCCCACTGGCTGGTGTTGGCAAGTCCAGTACAGGGCAGAGACTGGACTGAATGTAAAAGTGATGAGGCCTGTATTTAGAGCAATGTGTCCTCTGCCGTAGCCGTAAAGTATATCTACACCAAACAACACTCCATGGAGTACTGGAGGGCTGGAAGTCCTCCACTGTTGCTCTGTTTACAGTCTCACTGTCCTGCAAACTGCTGCTGCGAGGTCACACATTTATGTAGCTGGCATGATCTCACTTCCTGGCTCACATCCCGACCCTCAAGATCAGGGTTTTCGGCTCCAAACCATACCAAACTGTACTGAACCAAACCAGACCACTCAGTGCCAGCTGTATTCTCATATGCCTCACAAATGAGGCATATGAGAATACAGCTGGATCAGGGGTACTTAGTATTGTATCTATTGTGTTTTGAGCATAAGTGGCGGTGAACATACTAAAGCAGTCATCAGAATCAAAATTTGAGCTTTTTTCGACCAAATTTAAACTTTTTTCCCAGATTATTTTTATTTATTTTCTGTCTACCGGCACGGTTGAAATACATGTGAAGAGGGGGGGAAGGACAAGTGATAAAGAAGCCACTTGCCTGATTCAAACCTAGGCCACCTGCAACACAAAAGTCAGGCTAACAGTGCCTAAACACTTTACCTCCAAAAATGAAATTCAGTTGAGTGTTACTGATAAAAGAAAGCATTACTTTGTACAGTCTTTGATATTTATTATAAACACTATATTACCAAAAGTATTTGCTCACCCATCCAAATGATCAGAATCAGGTGTCCTAATTACTTGGTCTGGCCACAGGTGTATAAAATCAAGCACCTAGGGCGTGCAGACTGTTTCTACAAACATTTGTGAAAGAATGGGCCGCCCTCAGGAGCTCAGTGAATTCCAGCGTGGAACTGTGATAGGATGCCACCTGTGCATCAAATCCGGTCGGGAAATTTCCTCGCTCCTAAATATTCCACAGTCAACTTTCAGCTTTAACATAAGAAAATGGAAGAGATTGGGAACAACAGCAACTCAGTCATGAAGTGGTAGGCCATGTAAACTGACGGAGAGGGGTCAGCGGATGCTGAGACGCATCGTGCGAAGAGGTCGCCGACTTCCTGCAGAGTCAATCCCTACAGAGCTCCAAACCTCATGTGGCCTTCAGATTAGCCCAAGTACAGTATGCAGAGAGCTTCATGGAATGGGTTTCCATGGCCGAGCAGCTGCATCCAAGCCATACATCAATGCAGTGCAATGCAAAGCGCCGAATGCAGTGGTGTAAAGCACGCCGCCACTGGACTCTAGAGCAGTGGAGACTCGTTCTCTGGAGTGACCAATCATGCTTTCCATCTGGCAATCTGATGGACCAGTCTGGGTTTGGAGGTTGCCAGGAGAACGGTACATTTCAGACTGCATTGTGCCAAGTGTAAAATTTGGTGGAGGGGGGATTATGGTGTGGGGTTGTTTTTCAGGAGCTGGGCTTGGCCCCTTTGTTCCAGTCAAAGGAACTCTGAATGCTTCAGCACACCAAGACATTTTGGACAATTCCATGCTCCAACTTTGTGGGAACAGTTTGGAGCTGGCCCCTTCCTCTTCTAACATGACTGTGCACCAGTGCACAAAGCAGGTCCATAAAGACATGGATGACAGAGTCTGGTGTGGATGAACTTGACTGGCCTGCACAGAGTCCTGACCTCAACCTGATAGAACACCTTTGGGATGAATTAGAACGGAAACTGAGAGCCAGGTCTTCTCGTCCAACATCAGTGTGTGACCTCACCAATGCGCTTTTGGAAGAATGGTCAAAAATTTCAATAAACACTCCTAAACCTTGTAGACAGCCTTCCCAGAAGAGTTGAAGCTGCAAAAGGTGGACCGACATCATATTGAACCCTATGGGTTAGGAATGGGATGGCTCTTAAGTTCATATGTGAGTCATGGCAGGTGAGCAAATACTTTTGGTAATATAGTGTATATATATTCACTTTTAATTTCAATGCATGAGAGAAAATTGCTCAAAATCAAGAATCAGGTTTGCTGTAACAAAAAAAAATAATCATCAGAGGTTATTTTAAGGCGACATTACCCAGCCCTCATGCTTCAGAGATACATTATCACTGCTACAGCAAAACTAATCCACAAAGTTTAGCGCATTCATATAGAACTACTAGAAAAAGATCTCCATCAGGCTTGTAGGAGGAAAAATACAGCCATAATCTATATGATCATTTCCTCTCCTTTGCAGCAGTAAAAGGTGTAACGGAGAATAAATTAGGCTTTTCTTTTTCTTGAACTTCCTCTCCGCTATGAGAATGGTCTATCAGCTGGTCCACTTCAGTGAGGGACAGGACTGATTTCAAGACAGGGCTATTACCATAGAGAGCCCAGTCTGGATCTGACCCCGCCAATCTAATATTCCGTTTCCATAAACATTTATGCCGGTTCATCTTCTGCTGAGTTTCCCTTAATTGAGGCAATGATCTGAATATGTAAGACTGGGCTGGCCAGTGTTTTATAGGCTCCGGTAGATGGAGGTGAATGTATTGTGTAAAATGATGCAAATTACAGCTATTGTAGTGTTCTCTGTTTTATAACGCTTCACTCATTCTTCTCTTTACCCTTTGCAGTTGTTTCATATTGTTGTTTATCTTGTTTTAACTTTCTGTGCTTCACATCCAGGTCTGCAACATCCTTTAAAATTATACAAAATTCACGCTCTTAACAATGTTTTAGTTTGAAGCAGAACGCCATTATGTTAATATACAATGTGCAAACACCAATTATATTGATCACTATTACGGTCACACGCTTTATATGGGCAATTTGCCCGTGTAAAAGGATTCAGTTGGTAGCATAGCTCAGACAGAGTGAATAAAGTGAAATACTTCTTTTAAAATGATATGTAAGTAAACTAAAATCCAATTCGACTGAAGGCTCTTTTGAGTCTAACATTTTCAGATCCCTGAAGTATGCTTTATTTTGCTTCATTGTGATAAATGGTTCAACCTGGGAGCAGGATCCTAAGTGCTTTCACTGGATGGAAGGTGCTTTGTTATAGAGAATACACAAAACCTGCTATTTCAAATATAACGTAACAACAGGATGTTCAGTTAAGCTTGGATAAATCAAGCTGTGCACAGAAAGGTCGGTACAATTTGGCATGCACTCAGACAGAGCAGAAACCTTGAAAATAAAAATTGTGCAATGTGGTTTATAGCCATAAAAATGATTAACCTTATAAAGGAAATCATGTTAACCTGCTACTACGGCTAGATACAGTGTGCAAACATCAAGTATTTACTCGTAAGTATGCTGTCACATATTTTAGGCATTTAGTGTGCATCAAAAGATGGAACAGGTATCAGTTGTAAAAAAGATTGGAGAGTGACAAGTAAAGTTACAAAAAAAATAAAATTCAAGGTATTTAAGTTCAGGTTAATGTTTTTTTTCTGTCATATTTTTTAGAATACATTTTTTACATTTTTTTGCTATGCTTAGTCCTTTGTGTTTATTCTGTTATAGTTTTAGTTTCTTTAAAAATTAAGATAAAACCATGCTTCAAATGAATGCAAATGCACGGTGGTCAGTAGAGACTGCTGTGCTCAAGCTCTATACAGATAGGACAGTGTTATTCTTAATGCACCCAGCCACACAAGAAATCCTTGAATTGTAGGATGTGTGATGTAGCCTTAACTTTAGTTTTTATATAAGAAGGTTGTATTGTTAATCTCTTGCTTCATTCTATAGTGTGAAGATATCATTTATATTGACTTTATACAGACTAACACACTTTCTGGCATTTTGTTTGCATAAAAGGATGCAAACCCTATTATGAGTAATAAATTGTGTGGTGTTTTTTTAAGAATAAGACAACAGAAAGCTTAAACCAAAGGTACCTGACCTAAAGTTGAGGACAATTTCAAGATAAGCTTTTTCCCATGTGGTTTCCTTCATTTGGCTTTTGTTAAGACGCATGCTTTGTGCCTCTCTTTGTTATATTTTTTGTTTCTAATAAAAAAGCAGAAGAGTCCATGTTTTGTAAATGTCACATTTCGATATAAATAAAGTTTGCTGCATTTCACTTTTTAAAGATACATGGGTCACCTTGAGAGCAGCTTCTTTTGGTCTTTGTTATGTTTTTAGTTTTTATTTTAGTATCAATACATAATAAATACTACTTATTATGTCATAAGTGTATAAGATGGTCAGTTAAGTTTGTACAGAGGACTATAATTTTTGAAAAGCAGAGCTGAAATTTTTGATTTGAAACGTGTTTTTTAAGGTTTGAACATTGAACAAGGTTTTAACTAAATAAAGACAGAATGTTAGTGTGCCTCCTACAACAGCCATATAAAGTAAGTATACAATTGCATTGGTTACAATTAACACTAATTTAGTCAGTTTGTATGCATGAAATCATAAAATGATATCAGTCAGAAACTGAAGCAACTGTTTTCTTTTTTCAAAATAACATAACAATACATAAAATTCAAAGTATTTAGGTTTAATTTAAGGATTCTTATAGTCAGACATTAAAATATATATAAAAATATATAGTGTACTCTTTTTTGGGACATATGATTTACCCTTATTTCAGCATCTTCTGTGTGACTTTGTTATGTTTGTGACTTTCCTGCTATTGAATAAATTCACAAGGACAGCTTATCAAAAAAGGCCAATACCAGATGGTCAGTTGAAATCGCTTTATATAAGCTTTATATAGCTTTCAAGAACTCAAACAGACCAGTAATCTAAAATCCAAAGTTGTTTAAATACCTAATGAGCCTAAAAAGAGGGGGCATCATGTTTTATCGAGGTTGTATAACAGCAAAGGCAATAAAGAAGTACATACTTCGGGTATTTTGAATGCATAATAGGATGAATAAGAGGTCAGAAACTGGGGTCTGTTCTTTTTTCCCGAGGTTTTATCTCAGTAAAATAACTATCAATATATGTAGTATGCTTTATATTGGTACTTTGAGATGCATATGTCACGCTGATGGGGGTGTTCCTTTTCTGTGATCAAACTGTTCAAGTCTGAATCACACAATAGGGACCAATATATTACACATCAATAGATAAAAAGATGAAAACTAGACTATTCATATCTAAACATATAGAAAATACAACTCCAATCCCTCCCGCCACCACAGGGCACAAGCAGGTTAGATGGCTACATCTGCTCCTTTGGTTTTCTCACCGCCGACACCAACAGTTCAGTCTTGGATTCCTCAATTCCAATCCCACAAGCAGTGAACAGCTCCAAGTAAATTATATCAAGAAATGTTTGAATCCAGTTGATCACCGAGAGCTCATCAGAATGTCTTTAAGTCATAGGTACTAATTTCTTAGCTGCAGCAAGAATAAGTCTTCTCTGGTGATGAGGCATCAGCAGCTGAGATAAATCGTTCTGTAGTAAAGTTGTTACTGACAACGGGTGGGCATTCCCAGAACATGTGTAGTAAAGTGCCAGGAGCCCCCAAGGGAACACAGTGTGCATCCAGAGGCAGCCCCGAGACCCATAAAATGCAGAGATTGCATTCTTTGTTATGAGCTGAGCTTCTCTGCTATGGAATAAATATGCAGACTACTACTTCAAATAGCATGACACTACAAGATAGTTTGTCATGTTTGCTCGATGTAAGCTACCCCAGGGCAAATGCCATATATTCAGACAGACCAGAGAACTTAAGATTTAACATCTGAAATGTTTGGAGAAAAAAAAGAAGTACATGATATAAATCATGAGATGATTCTAGCTGTATTAAGTGTTCAAAAATCTACTAAAGGGTCAGGAATTGCAGCAAGTGTTTTTTCTTTCATTTGTATAAAATGTATTGTGAGCTCAGTTAAGAGTTCTCTTAACAGTCATCTCAAGATCACTTGGTTCTTTGTGATATATGGGTCACCCTGAGTGCATCTGGCTTCTTCTGTGATATTTTCAGGCACTCTGCTATAGAAATAACACACAAAACCAAAACTAGTACTTCATCTATCGTATAAACAGGATGATATAAGATTGTCCGATTCAAATGACTCTAGAGAGGAATGAGTATTATTCATGGATGCAAGTGAGTTAAATGTCTTGGAATTTAAATTGCTGTACTGTACATCTGCACACAGTTAAAAGGATTGTTCAGTATCACAGCTTTGAGTGAAATGAAAAAAAAAAAGTCTGAACATCACACGGTCCTTTAAGTTTCGTGTACCTTATGAAAACCTCAGAGGTGAAGTCTACTTCTTGAAGACTTTTGGTCCTTTTGTCATATTAGGGGACGTCAGAGAGAAAATAATGCTTACAAGGCATTTAATAATGCTCTGCACACGCCGATAGGTGGAAAGCTGCTTTTATTTACCCTGGCTTTTTTTAAGCTCCTGCCACCCACACACAAATGCTAATAGCACAATAGCACTTTTGCACAGCGGTGCTTGTCTAAAGGTAAAGGGAGACCCATCACCTCATCATTCCCATCAACTCCTACTCCCATCCCAGCTATGACCCCACAGAAACATTGTTTAGGCTCCGTTTAGATGTACTCTAACAGGCCTGAATGGCAGCAGGATATAGTCCTCAGTGGGGGCAAACAGTGAGAGGGAGCTGTGAGTGGGTCCTCTCTAACATGTGAGTGCTCTCTGCTGGCAACAAGTAGGTACTGCAGCTAAGAGGGAGAGGTGGTGGGCCAGGGATTTCAACACAGCATGCTCTCTTACTGACTGGTGACTGTCTGGAGGAGACGATTGATACAGGGGAAGGCTGGAGCGCATCCATTCATCTCCAGTGAATTTTCTTTGACCTGCATTCACTTGCTTGTCTGGCAGTCTAATGTCTGACCATCTGAAACTTGTGTTAGAAAATCATATGTGGAGATCAAACATTTAACAATCAAACCTTTTTTTAACAATGCCAAATGAAAAAGCTGAAACAAAGATATTAAACATTTTGCCAATTTTGTCCGTACTGGCCCAAAACAAGCTTAAAACAATCACAGCAAGTTTATCAAAATGAGACTTACTTGCTTCACTGTCCACTTTGCAAATCAACTCAAGATTTTTTTAAAAGCTTGTGTCAAAATGACTTTTTTGAGCATTCTTTCAGGCATCAGTCTGCCTATGTAAGAGAGAGACTTCCTCTGGCAAGACTCTAAATGCTGCCTCCATCTGGTCAAGGTCCTGTTAATCCATCCTATCATATTTTTCAATTCACATGTAAGAAAATCCCAAATAAGATTTCTACACAAAAACTTTGATATAATGAAGTTTGCTACCCATTTACAACATTGTAACTCTTCTGCCTGTAAATTTATTTAAAGTCTAATACTGTCCCTTAAATTCGTTTTAAATGTCTTCTTTTGGCCAAAGTAGGGTTCAAGAGCAGCAATCCTCCATCACTACCTCTTTGTCTGTTCCTGCCTCTCTGTCTCCCTCTATCTTCCACTTTTCGCTCTCCAGTCCCCTCCCATCAAGTCCTTTCTCTCAGCTCACGGCCCTCTCACCCCTCCGTCCCTCCTCCCAGCGAGCCGTCAGAGATCTGCACATATCGCCTCCCCGCATGAGAGAGAGAGAGAGCTTCTGATTTTGACACTCTGAGCGATTTGAGGTCGAATGCTTGAGCACATCCTGTTGTCCAAGGCAAAGCTGTAAACCACTAATTGTTGAGTCAAGGTTTTTGTCAAGCAGGCACTAGGCACAACAATCATCACACCAGCTGATGGCTGGAGGATTCTGTGTATGTGTGTCCATATCTGAGCTTGTGTGTGCGCACACATGTTTTCAAGCATTTCTATGGATCAAAAAAGGGGAGGGATAAAAAAGGTATTAAAAAAGCTAAATAAAAATAAGAAAGGAGTGGCATCTGAAATGCCTACAGTAGAAAGGAGCACAATGATTCTTTGCACGAGAGGAAGCAGTGGCATGCACTCGCATACAAAGGGGAACAAGTGGTCTTTACATGGAGTGCAGCTGCTTATTAAGACTCACTCCTTCGTGCATTATTCCTTTCATCCCCACTCAACCACAAAGTGATTTTACTTTGCCACTCACAATGACAGCAAAAGATTTCTAATGGACAAATCAGTCGCTTCCCCGCGAGTTATAATACAATAAACAGCACATTCTATAAAAGTATCTAACTGAAAAACACTGTGTGGGAGAGAGCATGGAAGACAGAGTGAGAGGAAAAAAGAATATGAAAGAACCCAATTCTCTCCAACGCCATAATAGTGAAATGAGCACATATAAATGTGTTAAGAGTATCTCTTTGCATCTTGTATAGACTGCATGTATTTAATCTGTAAAGCTTATTAAGGCCCTAGTCATTGCTATGCAAAGCAGCACCCAGTGCTTTTCTCTCGCTTTTCAGCCGGGTGCAGTGTTTGGCCAATAGGACTGGCCCCCCGCCTCTCATTCTGCATTCATAACATGCAACATTTGCACAATGTATCTCTCAAAGGCCCTGAATAGAAGGCCTTAATACTCATGTAAACAACTGCAAACCAATTACTTAATGAATCAGGCCCACACATAATGAGGAGCCTCACAAAGGGCTATAAATGCATTTTTTGCACCAAAGCCTCTGCTTTAAACTACAATCCCTCTGCTGTAGTCCAGGCTTAACTGGCAAATCATAATTATTGTCTAAGACAACAGAGAGGAAGCCAGTTTTGTATTTTGAGTCCAGCTCCATCCCTCTTTTGATGTCACTCATCAGCTCGCTGACAAAATAAAGCAAATAATTAACAAGAAGGATGGAGAGGAGGGGGCGTACAGGAAGACTGAGCGAAAGAGGGGCAAGAGATGGAGACAGGGCAAAAGAAAGAGAGAGAAACAGAATGACAGAAAGGAGGAAAGCAGGGTGAAAGCAGGCTGCAGTGTTATGCTCCTGCTTAAGTGCAGGGCTTCTAGACCACTTGTGGAAGCAATAAAGCGCAAGAAGTGACTGTGGTAAGTGGAATGCTTAAATCTAAGCATCCAGGAGAAGCAAATAAAAGACAGGAGGAATCGTTGTTTGACCAAAGAACAGAAAATGGTCTTGGTAACTGTAAATGCTGACCACTACGTTCTTCTTAACTGTGTTGATATTTAAGCGTCAAGCATGCAAAACTACCTATTGATCCCATTTTCTCATGTACACATTTTGTTTAATCACTTTTCACAAAATGTTGTACATCTAATATCTGTCTAATTTTTACTATTGCGCTGACATTTGTTTAATCACATGTACAGCAGACTTCCCATGCACATTAATGACAGAGAGACGGGCACCATCTGAAAGAGTCCGGGCCCAAAATTGGCTCATGTTTATTAAAGAGGGTGGTCACTGGGGCTAGCAGTGGCAGACATCAGCGGCTATGAGGACCACAATAGAGCCAGCCCATTAGGCCCTTCCCTGGGCTAATAGGCAGACTGGGAGCGCCTGTTTGCCAGGCCAGAGAGAAACAGACTTCAGCCCTCGTGTCAGCGTGGTGCCCAGTAATCACATGAAATCAGAGAAGATTATTCCTCATAACGTTTACCCAGCCATTACTACAGCCCAAATGGGTTCGCGGTGAAGAGGTGCTCTGAGGACCCGACATGCAATTGCAGATTTGATGAAGTCGTGTTGATATTCAAATGTAACCGTGATGGTGTTAGCTTCCACCAAGCTATTTATCATTAGATCTTCTTTTCCAGTCCACTTAGGTCTCTGATTTGAGCAGCCTAAATGTGTTTCAAGGGTGAAAAATGAAAGGACATTTGTCCTTGTCAACACTTGAATCCCCTTCTTCCATAACAGTTGTCTCTGATTCTCTTCTTGACATGATCTGTTTGCATTCTAACAACAAGCCTGAAGATAGCCAGATTATGACTCCAATTTATTTTTGTGGTAACTGTTTAGCTTTTGATTTCAAAACCTAGCTGAACCCAGCAAACAGTGAGTGAGAGGGGCTTTGGGAGCCTTTTGTCTTTGTAAGCGAGTTAATGGGTGGCGCCCCCTTGATCTTATGGAAATGAACAGGGAATTATTAGAGCCGTCATGCAAATGTACATCAACCACTTTGGTGTCTGGTGGCCCATTTCCTGTGGCCCGTTGAATAATAACAATGTTCTTACCGAGGGTAAGGGTCTTGATGTGAGGAGCGTTTGGCCCTCCCCAGGTCCTCTTCATGGCCATGATTTATTCCTTAAAAGAGCAAACAGTGCTGATAAAACCATTTGATTAGGACATCTCATCAGAAGCTAATCAACAATGCATTCTAATGATGGAAACTTATGGTAAGATCTGTAGGATGCAGATTTCTCTATGTCTGTGTTGGGGTGTCTTGATGTTCACAACTGATTTTCTATTTCTTCCACATAATTTATCAGTAATCTCGTTGGATGCCACAGATGCCACATTCAAAGGCACAGAGTCAGTAAAAGCTAATCATAGACAAGACTTGTGATTTAGTAGGAAGTAAAGCCCAGTTTAGACCAAAGATTTGCAAAGAGTCGAGATGTGAAACTGCTTTCAGCAGACGATCTACGTGTGAAAAGGGGCAGTCACAGTCATTCACTTCCAACAGTTTCAATTTTGCTCCTTTTACAAAATAAAAAACTAACAAACCAACAGATAAAAAAACAAAAAGGATCTTTGGGACTTTGGAGTTGTCCATGAGTCTTTAAAAGGAAAACCCAAAAGGCTTGTGCCAATATATACCAGAGTTTGAGACAGAGCTATTCCATCTTTTCTCATTTTTTTTTCCAGTTCTTCCTGGAGCAGAGTTGTATTTCAAGGAATTTGTGTTCCCTTCAAGGGTCGAAGCGAACGCCATGGACTGAGCTGTATTTACTGATGGCTGATGACTAACCTGCACTTCTTGGTAATGAGCCATTAATGATCATTGAGTAATACTTACTGCTATGGATTGAAATAGTTTACAAAATCACTATATTAGCTTTTCAGGTGGCATGGTGGTGCAGCAGGTAGTGCATGTGCCTCACAGCAAGAAGGTTGGCTAGTTCAATCCTCTAGCCGGGTCGGGCCTTTCTGTGTGAAGTTTGCATGTCTCTGGGCACTCAGCACTTACTCCCTAAAAGCCAAAAACATGCTAATTATGTTGACTGGTGACTCTAAATTGACCTTAGGTATGAGTGTGACCGTGAACCGTTGTCTGTCTCTCTACGTCAGCTGGCGAGCGGTGTACCCCACCTCTCGACCAATGTCAGCTGTGATAGACTCCAGCCCCTCAGGACCCCGAAAGGGACAAGCGGTATAGAAAATGGATGGATGGACTTTATTGACTTTTAGGTTCTGACTAGCTGTTAAAAAACAAAGTGCTCTCTGTACTACAACCAGCTGTTGGATAGCTGATCCACAGACAACACTGTCAGAGTCGAGCTGTGATGGCTTCATTTAACGATTGTTGGCTCTCTGATAGGTCCACTGACCAACCAATCAGAGGGCACACTTATATAATAACTATTGCAGGGTTTCTTCAGTAAGATAAAATTTAATCTAAGGCCCAGTCCACATGGAGATCAACATGTTTCATTTTTATCAGAATGTTCTTCGTAAAAACTAGACGCATGAATCATGAGAAATGTAAACAAACACTGGTGTATGCTGTTCTCTGTGTCCTCTTGTTGCACGAGGTTGTTGTAGAGGAGTAAAAGCCGAAACTAGCTCAGTGGCCTCTGCAGCATGAACACAACAGTGTTTTCCATTATTGTTTCTGTTATTGTCAAGAGTTCTCACATGCAGTTTAAGGAAGAGTTGGGGCCCTGGCGTCAAAAAATTCCAGTGAAACAAAATCCAGATTTGTTGTAAACACAGAAATGCAAGGGCCGCGGTATCAAATTGATCTACTTTTGGACCCGTTTTCAAATAACCTTTTTACCAACTTTTTTTCAACACCCTGTTGTGAATTATTGCCTTAATTTTGTTACATGAACACTGAAAAAACATAGAAAACCTATTCTGTTCCTTACGTAAGTTCAGGCATTTTGTTTACATTTCCAAGTTGGTTTAAGATAATTTGTTCTTTGATTATTTCGAGAATTTGCCATTAATAGGAGTAGGATTGATTTCATGTTGCTTAGTGGTGAACACTGACACCTGCTGGCCACCTACCGTCAACAGCAGCCTACTTTAGATCAGAAGCATTGACTTCTCCCAGCGCAACATATGGACAGCCACAAGCCGCGTCGCTGCTTATTCAGGCATCTCTTGTCCTTAAGAAGGCACAGTCTGTCAGTTTCTGTCTAACTGATGCACTTGACAGACTATTGACTATTATATCTACTAGTGGACTATTTCCTGTATTCTGCTTCTTATTCAGCAGAGGCTACCCGTTGGGTTGTTGTTATCGTGGTTAGCATTGGCTACCTTTAGCATGAAGCATTTGCCTGTTGATTTGTGTACATACTGTGTCTTTTCTATTGCTACGATTATAAGTCTGAATCCGTTGTTAACACATGCTAGTGGTGAAAGCAATCTTTATGGATTACAGTTTTACAAAAGAAAAGGATAATGCGGCATGTCAGTAAACACTGCAAAAACGGAACGCCTCCGGAGTCCTTTATAAAGCCATATATGTTGGCTCGCTAGGCTAAATAAGTACATTTAGCTGAGGGCAGAAGAAAACCTGAGCCCTCTTTAAGATTAATTAATTTTGTTTTGTCTGTTGAGCACTTTGTAAACATCAATATCAAATGTGCTACATAGATAAAGTTATTGTTATTATTATTGTATTTTTTTTTTTACATAAAACCCCTAAATTTCCTTTAGAAATTATCTGGGTATCCTTCCCGGACAATTCCTTGACTTGCTTGGTCCTCACAGCAGGAAGTTTCACAGCCATTTGCCTGTCCGTAAATATAAG
This sequence comes from Scarus forsteni, assembly GCA_036419115.1. Lineage (NCBI taxonomy): Eukaryota > Metazoa > Chordata > Actinopteri > Labriformes > Labridae > Scarus > Scarus forsteni. The sequence continues at coordinate 37,208,457 of JAZDUH010000451.1, forward strand.
TCAGTATGTATAAAGGGAAACCCTACTGTTTGCGTTCACACAAACATCCTCTGGTTAAATTCAGGATAATCTGAGGTTTATTGCAAGTGTGAATGAAATTTATTATATACTTGGAGAAAACATTAAAATACTGATGATATTTAGTGCTCTATTAATTGTTTGTATTATTTATAAAAGTACCTTGTTGATAAGGGCCTCATAATTACTACCATCAGACATCAGTAATATTCTAATTAATCTGACATGTTTTTAAAGATTTTGATTTATCTTCATAAACCTGCTGTATTTTTTTATTGATGCCATATCTAACCTCATACAGAGTGGTGCAGGGATGATTTCTTTTTGTAGGCCAACTGGGTCCCTCGACTGCGAGCCCACTTCAAGCCTATGGTATTTTTCACTGCATTTGAAACCATAGCTGATAATAAGTTATGTAGCAAACAAAATGTATGACACTAACATGTTCTGTTGTTTGCTCTAAGCTTAAGATTTTTTAAGCTTGAATGAAACCGGTGAGAGCAAAAAGCTATTAATAAGCTACTATGGATCTACAACATAGCAGTTTGCCTTCATAGCAGCTACAATATTTTTAGCATATATATTCACTTGTTGTGACCTGTTGTTTGAGAAGAACCTCTTGATCAAATGACCTGATCAAGTTGGACCTCGTGGCTGTTGCAGTACTGTATGAATTGTTGATTAATAAAAAGTGTTTGGAAATGCTTGCAGTTGGGTCCTGAGCAGTTTTGTAGTCTTTTTAAAGCAGTTCTTTAGGAATCGTCTTTTAAAAAACACACAACAATGGTTAAAGTTTAAATGCTGGCAACATCAAATGCATTTTGTTATGGTCCATTGAACGTTAAATCTCATGTGCACATCACAAACCTTATTTTCGGCATTTATCCGAAACCAGTATTCTAAACCCTATATAGTTTCAGGCTTAAGAACAATGATGTGCTAAATGTGCTCTTCCGCATCTTTGGACTCATTCTTGAATCTTTCTGTTGCAATATACAGGCATATCGTATCACCAGGTTCTTGCCAATACAAATCCCTTCTAGTTACAGTCACCAAGGAGGGCGAGGCTTAATGAAGGACCACTTCCTGTAAACTGTAGGGCTTAACAAAAAGGTAATTTGACACTGCTGCACCTGTTCCCTGCTATGTCCTAAAATGGTTGTCAAAAGTCTTTGGTCTGAACTGGGCTTAATGTAGGCAAAGACAGGCCAACACATAAAGCTCTAAGGTTTGGCCCTCTTACAATTTCATACAGAACAGACATATCCTATTTTGGGTGCCCCTGTGAGTCAAGACACCATATGGCTAATGTTGACCAATGGTTAGGCTGTGGGTGCTTCCTTCTGTTCAAAGTGAACCACATTTCTTACCAGAGAGCCCATCATCCTCATCGTCGTCCTCCTCTTCAGAACTCTGCAGCCTTTCCTGCATGGCTGATTGTTTAAGTAACTGATATGCTTTTGTCTCTGTTAGAGGAAACACACACATCCACACACGGGTACACACACACAGGCACACAAAGTCCCCGTCAAATATTTGCTTAAAACACAGGTTTCCAACTTTCAGAGGGTTTCTGTGTTTGATGAGACAACACGCTTCAGTAGCTGAGTCTGTCGGTGTCACCTCCAAGCGGAGTGGGTGAATACACTGTGCTTGATCAGCTAAGCTGTTGATTCAAGCCTACATTATGTAGCAACAGTTTCCATGAGAAAACCAGCATCTCACTTTATCTTTTCCCTGACCAGAAAGGCAATGAGTGTTTTCTGTTTTAAAACCACTTGTAATTACTTTCCAGCACACTAAAGTAGGTATCATATTTGAAAAGAGCACAGAGACTGTGCTGGCAGGAAAATAACACTGCTGAAGAAGGTAATAAATGGGCTGCTTCTACAATGATGCACCAAGAAAAAACACAATGTTTAAAGAGTGAAGCAAACATTATTTTACATGTTCTGCTCTTTGACTAACATTATTTACCAACCTAGCTCTTCCATTTCAGCATGGTTTCATTTTAAAGTGTCATATTTGATCATAGTCCTCCAATCTGATATTTATATTGCATCACAATGTGAAATGTTATTCAACCCTCTGCAGTTTACACCACCATAGCCCGCACATATAGTCTGTACAACTTCAGATACACAGACCCACATGTCTTGGCAATTACTATCAGTTCCAAGGTCATGGTATTTGATTGTGACATTGATGTAGCTCACCACAGCAAAAACCATTCCCTTGAAAAAAAAAAACCTTTAGTCATGTTTTTTTTTTTTTTTCAAACTGGTCATGGCTCTTTTGATTAAGTGTAGCGATTGCAAACTGGACTCATTTTGCTGGCTGTGCACGTTAGGGATGCAGACACATGAAAGACCCCATAGGAAATCTGATAGCCCAGGGTAATATAGCATTGCTTTACATTTCAGAGGTGCAGCTCAGGGACGGGCACACCAACTGCTTCCAGGATGCCTTCATATCTAGTATTTTTTCAAGTCTAGCCTTGCCGGAGCATTGTTTAGAAGATAATGAGAGGCGATGACAGATCTCTTGTGCTTCCCACCCTGGCATCCTGACAATTAAACAGCCGCATTATGCTTGGGCCAGCGAATTATCAATTTTGCCACAATGCCTCGGACCAGGCTGAAAACATAGCTAGTGTTTTCTCGGAGATAATTAGAGGGAACTAGCGCAGCTCTTCAGGTGGGACTTTGACCCTGGATTCACCTTGATCATCCTGTTTCAGCCATTGCGTAAAAGAGCCCATTATTCACTGCAGAGGGAGGAAAACAAACCACAACATAAGGACAGTGTGAATGCTGGGGCACCGGCGATGCCTTTTTACCTCTAATAGGAACACTTTCCACAGGGCTTTCGTCCTGGCTGTCCTCTTCAGCACTTTGTAGTTCTGTAAGAAAAGGAAGCGCATAGTGAGAAGCAGAGGCAGGGAGGAAGGGAGTTTGGGGATAGAAATGGGAATGGGGGTCTTTCTTTAGCTGTGAATAGAAGGCTGTATGAAACTGGGCTGCGAGGGATTTATGAAAAGCTCTATGGTGAAATTGATTTCTTTCATAAAAGGGAAGTTTTAGTTCTTTGCAGAGGTGGTTTGTAAAAAACAGTAGTCTTCATTTGTTCCTATTAACGGCCTTGTTGTATGTTATTTTGCAAAGACAGTGTCATCCTAGTCTGAATGTTTGGGCCATTTGTGGAAATCCTCATGCAACTTTGACAAAAGCAAAATAAGTGCTTAAAGAGGAGGTTTGGTTTTTACTAAACACAGCCATTCATCCTTAAACTAGAGGTCCTCATACAGAACAAACCTCTGCTAAGGCATTTCTAAACTGTTAGCCCAGTAATTATGAAAAATGTGGAAAAATCATCAATCTTGCAGTGTTAACAAATCCATTTAAAATTCCTGGATTTGCATTTGGATACATACAACCACCGTCCAAATGAAATTACCATTTTCTTGTGCCATGACCAACAATCCTGAAATTACCATCAAACTCTGCTGAGAAATTTGTGTTATAATCGAAAATGTGGAAAACTGAACTATCTTGATCTGTTAATGACTTCTTTTCTAAAAATTCTGGGTCCCATATATGGATGACCACCAGAACCAAAACCGTTTCCCTTGTGCCATGACTAACGTTCTCTGAAAATTTTTATCAGAATCCATGAAGAACTTTTTGAGGTATCGTGCTCGCAGTCGCACACTGACAAACTGGCAAATGCCAAAACATAACCTCCTCAGAGAGGCTGATAATTAACAGAGCCAAAGTATTAAAATATGAACTCTTTTCAAATACTGCCTGTTTATCACGTAGGTTTTTCAAAAATGCTACTTTGTGAATGTTAAATTGCTATTTTACAAGAATGTTATGAGCCTGGGTGCTAAAAATTGATATATAATTACAGGATTTCAAGTCATATTGCTCTGTAATAAGTGGGGCAATTAAAATACATGTGTGAAAGTGTGCACCTGCATATGGACAGAAGTCCATTACAAGTGTCACATTGCTGTCATATTGTTTCCATTGCCCTCTTATGTAACTCTTATAAATAGCCAAATGTAATTTCAGGAGTATGCTCTAAGTCAACATGAGATCTCATACAGGTAAAAATAAGACTATTCAGACTATCCATGGCCCTAAATAAAACATAAATAAATAATTTGAAGATCTTATGAGAATTTTGAGGATCAGCAGCGATCCTACCAGGTAGATGTCAGTATGTTAGTTTCTCTACAGAAGTGGTTTATAAAAAACAGCTGTGCTATGTTATTTTGCAAAGTCAGTGTTATCTTTGTCAGAATGTTTGTATCCTTGCAGAGCAGACGGACCTGCCTGGTTCATTGTCTGAAATCCTGCATGTCTGTCTTGCCAACCTCCATTGTCTAATCACTTCATTCGGCTAGATGCTTAACAGCCCAGTCAGAGCAGAGAGGCGGGAGCTGCGGGCGTGACGACAACAGGAAGTGACTGCATGTTTGAAAACAATGGCGGTCTCAATGTCAGCGATTTTTAAAAAGTCAGAATTGGACTCAATTAATTCTTTAAAAGAGAAGCCAACAACGTCACTTGAAGCTTGTCTTTAGAGAAATCATGTATTCGGTCTCCTGCTGACAGAGGATCACTGCTGGGAAACTGGGAAAGAGTGTGTAAATCCTCCATGGACATGCCGGTTAGTCAGTGGTCGTCTTGGTTACTTAGTGATACCTGGCAAAATCTGCTCTCCCCAGAAGTTTACTGGGAAAACTTGGTAGTGGTTGTCTCTGACAAGAATTATGTCAAACGTAAGTGTTAAATGACACATCTGTGAGGTATAATTTAATGTAAGACGATAGTCCAAGGTAGTTTAAGCTAATAGCTAACAACATTACAGGCTGCTACATCATAAGAAGCAGTGTTACTTAATGTGGATTGGTCTGTGACGAGTATGACAAGCCGAACAATCATCCAGTCACAAGCTGCTGTTGTTTTTGAAGGTTCTGCCTCTGAAAACATTTTCAAACGGCTCTTTCCCAGATGGACAAATGAAATATATCTGTGGCGGATATATGGAACTGTCTATATGGCCTGTCAGGTTAGTATGTTTGCGCCGTTTGTGGAACTCCTCAAGCAACTTTGACAAAAGCAAAATTAGAGCTTCAGGGTGAGGTTTTGTTTTTCAGAAAATGCAGCCATTCATCCTTAAAAAATAACCAAAACCACAGCTCAACAATTTTCAGTCTTTTTAAAATACTGCCTTTTTATCACAGTTTTCCCTCTTTGCCTGTTCATAAAATTAAAAACATTCTCCAGTAACCTTGCATCTGTTGCTTCAGCACCGGCCTGGCGGGCTTCACATATCCTTCAGCCAGGAGAGAAGAAGGACCACCCGAAGAAGACAAGTCGCTCTCGTCCTCCGCTGAGGGGCACTCCTCACTGGACCGGGACACAAGTGTCCTCAGCAGCACTTTGGCCTGCAAGCAGCACAAATTAAAACCACACTCTTAATTGTTCCCATTTTGTGAAGGAAGTGTTAAATTGAACTCTCGCCGATTAGGCAAGTCATTTACTTTGGCCACGGCTGCTCGCACAGAGGTGCAGCTGTAGTGTGTGTTCAAACGCCAAGGCAAAATAACTTCAAATTCTCTCACTCGTTTAACTAAAAAAAGATTATTTCGCACACTTTCGCTCTCGCGTTTCCTCTCAATCACACTTTTTTTTTTTGCTCCTCTCCCTCTCTTCTCATCCATGAGATTAGAGAAGCGCCTAAAGAATGCAATCACCCTGGCGTTAATGTGCAACACATTCCAGATATCGCCCCTCTTGGCTGAGAGAATTGAGACAAACTGCTCTCTGCCTCCCTCTCCAGCTCATTTTTTATCTCTGGAGAGATGAGGATACACAATTAAGAGGAGCTGTTCCAGGAGATGAGGAGCAGGGAGATGCCACACACCGATTTCCTTTCTCTCCTTTTTTCCCTCCCCCATATCAAATCCTGCCATCATCATCTCTCTTTTGTGATCAAAGACTGCCTCTCAGCCTCTGATGGCCATTTGCTACTTTTAATGAGCACTAATATAGAGGGGATGATCAGGAGGATTTTGACGGTGACAAACTTAAAGTACATTGTAAGTTGTTATCAGGAGGTTGCACTGAACGTTGACAATGTGCATGCTTTCATTTTCTGAGGAGGGCAGAGAGGCAAAAACATGCCAATCTGAGCTTACCACTCTTATTTGATGGCATTGCACAATAAAAACTGTCTTGATCCTTGTCCCTGATATCGTTCTTTGTTCTTTTTTTCAGATTTAGTCAAATGTACCCTGGGTTGAGGGCTCTCGCAGACCCACTGCATTTTAAATATCAATGAATGCAACTGTTAGCACTTGAATATTCAAAGGGCCTCTTTGAGTGTGTGCATGCGAGCTGCATGCTCCCATTCGTCGGGGTAGCCAGGCTGTGTGGCATTACGTGAATGGAAATTTCTGTTTGCTCTTGTGTGTAAAGAGTAAGCTGTTGTACAAGAGGACAGAGAGGGAAGG